>JAVTVY010000832.1:0-34418 GCA_036873755.1 Hanleya hanleyi
CCCCCTCAAAAATTTTAATACAGCAGAGTGCCCGGGTCTGACACATGATAATTATCCTTCCCTTTTTGATAACCAGTATTTACAGTACCAAGCTTCTGGGTACTACCATTCCTTCAAAATGACATATGCGGATGGGTGGCACGGCTGAGCAAAATGGCGAGTCGGGCCGCAAAGTCAACCTTCGTCAGCCTCAGTTTCGTACGTTTTTCAGGTGTTTAAAAATAGGGTTATGTTACATATGGAATATGTGACAAAAAACGGCCTGGTCAACCCCATATTTTGAATAGCTTTTTTATCTCGCCTCGAGACGGGGAACACTGAGACGAAATCTTATTGAAATCGATTGTCAGGATTTTTCCAGGAAATGAACGAAATATGGCGTAGTTTGGGTCATTTTAATAGATTTCCCAGAAAATATGGATTACGTTCCGAGGGAAGAAAATTTATCCTGGGTTGAATTTGCATAACTGGCTTGTATGCTGAATTAATGGTATGAGCATTCCAATGAAGAAAATATATACTTTTATATGGGTTTTCTGGATGGTTTGGCATTCAGAAAGACGGAAGGGCTATACCAAGGGTCTATTTCCAGCAACGAGTGGTCTACTGTGGACTGCACCCTATATGCAATACCTTATATACAGTAAAAATATACTCTGACATATGATACTCTCTGCTTACTTGTAATAAGCCATTTGTCTTGTCATTTTCGCTCAAATTGTTCAGTTTTATACCATTTTAATGTACGCTTTCAGATCTTTCGAATATCGGGCAGAATACTTAGAAATTTTCAAGTGAAACATAGAACAACTACGCCGATAACATATGTTGCCAAGCAGGACTATACAGATTTACCTCCCCTTGGACGGAGCGACTATGGCATCTAAAATGCATTATCTCGGACACCAACACCAATTTGATTACTCAACATGATATTTCCCAACGTAAAACTCACGGACAATATTAAATACTCTGAATAGGTAACAGTTATTTGCGTCTTAGCCATTATTTTTGAAGATTCTGAGAGAATTTTTGATATTTATCAGACGGAGGAAACTACAAATTTAACATCACTTTGACCATAATTCCAGTTATTTTTACATATTCCGTGCCTATCTGATATGGTTTAGAAGCTAGAAAGTGAGATTATAATTCGGAAAATTGCTGCGAACCCATCGTCATGGCCATTACGATAATATTTGAGGTTTTATCTCGAAATGTCGACTTCAGATAGTAAAACACACCAAAACAATGATGGGGTAGGGGGAAAGGGGAGGAACGGATATCCATCAAAAATACCCTTATATGGCAAGTGTGATATACTAGTGTACTCGTATTCTCTCGCAGACTATTATGCGCCAGCAACACTTTTTCCATAAAATAGTCCATAGTTTCGGATTATCAAAAATTTTAATACAGCAGAGCGTCCGGGTCTGACCACATGATATTTATCCTTCCCTTTTTGGTAACCAGTATTTATAGTACCGAGCTTCTGGGTACTACCATTCCTTCAAAATGACATATGCGGATGGGTGGCTCGGTTGAGCTATATGGCGAGTCGGGCCGCGAAGTCAACCTTCGTCAGCCTCAGTTCCGTACGTTTTTCAGGTGTTTAAAAATAGGGTTATGTTACATATGGAATATGTGACAAAAAACGGCCTGGTCGACCCCATATTTTGAATAGCTTTTTTATCTCGCCTCGAGACGGGGAACACTGAGACGAAATCTTATTGAAATCGATTGTCAAGATTTTTCCAGGAAATGAACGAAATATGGCGTATTTTGGGTCATTTTAATAGATTTCTCAGAAAATATGGAGTACGTTCCGAGGAAAGAAAATTTATCCCGGGTTGAGTTTGCATAACTGGCGTGTATGCTGAATTAATGGTATGAGCATTCCCATGAAGAAAATATATACTTTTATATGGGTTTTCTGGATGGTTTGGCATCTCAGAAAGACGGAAGGGCTAAACCAAGGGTTTATTTCCAGCAACGAGGGGTCTACTGTGTACTGCACCCTATATGCAATACCTTATATACAGTAAAAATATACTCTGACGTATGATACGCTCTGCTGACTTGTAATAAGCCATTTGCCTTGTCATTTTCGCTCAAATTGTTCAGTGTTATACCATTTTAATGTACGCTTTCAGATCTTTCGAATGTCGGGCAGAATATTTAGAAAATTTCAAGTGAAACATAGAACAACTACGCCGACAACATATGTTGCCAAGCAGGACTATACAGATTTACCTCCCTTTGGACGGGGCGACTATGGCATATAAAATGCATTATCTCGTACACCAACACCAATTTGATTACTCAACGTGATATTTTCCAACGTAAAACTCACGGACAATATTAAATACTCTAAATAAGTAACAGTTATTTGCGTCTTAGCCATTATTTTTGAAGATTCTGAGAGAATTTTCGATATTTACCAGACGGAGGAAACTACAAATTTAACATCAATTTGACCATAATTCCAGTTATTTTTACATATTCCGTGCCTATCTGATATGGTTTAGAAGCTAGAAAGTGAGATTATAATTCGGACAATTGCTGCGAACCCATCGTCATGGCTATTACGATAATATTTGAGGTTTTATTTCGAAATGTCGACTTCAGGTGGTAAAACACACCAAAACAAAGATGGGGTAGGGGGAAAGGGGAGGAACGGATATCCAACGAAAAAGCCCTTATATGGCAAGTGTGATATACTAGTGTACTCGTAATCTCTCGCAGACTATTATGCGCCAGCAACACTTTTTCCATAAAATACACCTTAGTCATATAGGGAGTAGTCCACAGTTTCGGATTATTGGTCCCCCTCAAAAATTTTAATACAGCAGAGCGTCCGGGTCTGACCACATGATAATTATCCTTCCCTTTTTGGTAACCAGTATTTATAGTACCAAGCTTCTGGGTACTACCATTCCTTCAAAATGACATATGCGGATGGGTGGCTCGGTTGAGCTATATGGCGAGTCGGGCCGCGAAGTCAACCTTCGTTAGCCCCAGTTTCGTACGTTTTTCAGGTGTTTAAAAATAGGGTTATGTTACATATGGAACATGTGACAAAAAACGGCCTGGTCGACCCCATATTTTGAATAGCTTTTTTATCTCGCCTCGAGACGGGGAATACTGAGACGAAATCTTATTGAAATCGATTGTCAAGATTTTTCCAGGAAATGAACGAAATATGGCGTATTTTGGGTCATTTTAATAGATTTCCCAGAAAATATGGAGTACGTTCCGAGGGAAGAAAATTTATCCCGGGTTGAATTTGCATAACTGGTTTGTATGCTGCATGAATGGTATGAGCATTCCAATGAAGAAAATATATACTTTTATATGGGTTTTCTGGATGGTTTGGCATCTCAGAAAGACGGAAGGGCTATACCAAGGGTCTATTTCCGGCAACGAGGGGTCTACTGTGGACTGCACCCTATATGCAGACCTCGGTGACTTTTTCCAAAAATTTCACAGCATTCTGAAAAACCGGAAGTGACGTCACACACTTGCGCAGACCCACCAAACCACGTGAATGTTAGTCCAGGTGGATGCTCCCCCACCTATGATTCACATGGATACCTCACTCGACACAATAGGCCCATTAGGGGCTGGCCTAGACCACAAAAACGTCTATTTCCATACCCTTTGGCTACCGCGCATGCGCAGAATGACCCTATTTCAACCCCACATCCACGCCATCAGATGCTCCATTACATAGGCTTCACATTGATACCTCACACGACCCATTCGAATCGTGAATAGCCCATCTCTAACCCAAACACACCCACACCCCCCCAAAATGCCTGTTTTCTGTACTACGGCCTGGCTGCGCATTAGCAGAATATTGACAACGTACGAACCATTAGTGTAGTCAAGTGCTCCTGCATGAGAGCTTCACATTGATACCTCACTCGACCCCATCGGACCATTAGTGGCCCACCTAGATCCCAAAACGTCCACCCCGTATGGACCTCTACACCCATAGCCATGCAGTATAGGCCTATGGGTCTACCCAGGCCTCGGTGACTTTTTTAAAAAATTTCATCGTTTCGTGCCGGGACATTTCCTATCATGTTTGTCTTGACGAGACTAAGAAAACAAATCCAAACAACCATACCGCAATTGTATAGAAGTAGGTTTCCCAGTGGGACAAACATTGGACCTATACCCCCATAACCCGAATATGGGTCTATATGGGGCTATATGGTACTTTTTCAAAAATTTCACCGTTTCGTGCCGGGACACTTCCTATCATGTTTGTCTTGACGAGACTAAGAAAACAAATCCAAACAACCATACCGCAAATGTCTAGAAGTAGGTTTCCCATTGGGGCAAACATTGGTCCTATACCCCTAGTATGGGACTATATGGGTCTCCCTGAACTTTTTCCAAAAAATTCAACGATTCGCTCCGCGACACTTCCTATCATGTTTGTCTTGACGAGACTAAGAAAACGAGACCCCACAACCTATACCGCAAATGTCGAGAAGTAGGTTTCCCAGGATGGTCCTATACCTCCCATACCCCATATAGGCATTTTCCCGTAATTTAGGATAAAGTCCGTGTTCCGTATTTTTTCAGGAAAAAATTTACATACACCCACCCTGGAACTAGGGGAAGATAACTCTATTGATAGGCAAGCCCCGTTAAGCCCGGCGACCTATATACCCCCATACACCATATAGGCATTTTCCCGGATTTTTCGATAAAGTCCGTGTTTCGTTTTTTTTTCAGGAAATTTTTTACATGCACCCACCCATGACTGGATGTCCCTTCACATAGGCTTCACATTGATACCTCATACAACTCCATCGGCCCATTAGGGGCTCCCCTAGATCCCAAAACGTCTATTTTCATACCCTTTGGCCACCGCGCATGCGCAGAATGCCGATATTTCAACCCTACACCCAGCCCATCAGATGCCCCTTCACGAATGCCTTACTCTGATACCTCACTCGACCCCATTGGACCATTAGTGGCTCCCCTAGCTCCAAAACGTCTATTTTCATACCCTTTGGCCACCGCGCATGCGCAGAATGCCGATATTTCAACCCCGCACCCAGCCCATCAGATGCCCCTTCACGAATGCTTCACTTTGATATCTCACTCGACCCCATCGGACGATGCAGCGTATTTCAAGTCTGGGGACTACTTTTTCTCCGCGGAAGCCTTTTCCCGCGATCGCATCCCCGCCAGACCGCATCACCGCGGATGAATACATTCCCTGCAACAATTGGAACTCTCCTGTGTTGGAGGTAGCTTTTTGGTCATTCTGCCGGAACTATAGTGCACTTGACCTCTGTGACCTCCCCACCTCCCCGAGGTCAAAGGTCAAGGAGCGGCGATTTACGCTTTCCCTACTACTCACACCACGTGTTCATGAACGCACAACTAACCCAATCAAGTTCAGTTTTATTTTATTAAAGATGTAATCAGCCTCAAATCTAGGCTTAAATCAATGTCTCTCAAATTCCGCTAAAGTAACATATATGTTACGGCAGGTACAAATTAAAACACATTTGACCACTAAAAACTAAACTTGTTTCTACTATCTACGAGAAAATAGAAGGAATTGGTCTTTAAAAATAAACGGCATAACATGCCGTTTATTTTTTCCAGAGTCGTGTCAACAAGCGTACACACATGAGGTGCATTCTACCAACGTATAGGAATAGGAATATAATTTATTGACCAATCAAGGTGCCCTCATGGACCAATCAATATCTCCCTCCCTGGTGTAGTATAATGGCAATATGCAAAAATTACATGACCAGATTTCGATGTTAAGACTAGAATGTTACAATGAGGCTGCCAGTATGAACAACCAATCTGATTAAAACTCAGACTTAATAAACCGCTCCTCTATCGGACATGTCGCTTAATCAGCGACATGTCCGATAGAGGAGCGGTTTATTAAGTCTGAGTTTTAATCAGATTGATGAACAACCATCATAGATCACAACCATTTCATATTTGCCATATTGTAGTTATTTACTTATTATTATGTTATCATGATCAATTAGGATGCTGTCATGATCATTATAAATGACTAATACTACATTTGGGTGCAAGTTGTGAGTATAATGCCAACACCTAAAGACAAGGGGACACAACTCAAGACTTCCAATAATGAATTCTAATCCATAATTAACTCCCCTTATGGCAAAATAGGCCTACTAAATTGATATGGTACTGTTACATGGAGGGTTGGAACTTGCACTTCTTGTATTACTCACACAAGTTCTCTTAAGGAGAAACACTGGTACAAATACTCTCCCAAAGAGTTACATATAATACTATCCTCGCAACTCAGTAGCCAAATAAACTGTTCATGTATCTTGTAAGTACTAAACTCAAAATTTGAAGAACATACTTCTGAAAAGAGTTTCTGTCTCTGACTATCATATCTTCGACATTCTAATAAAAAGTGCATCTCATCTTCTATCGCCCCCGAGTTGCATATTTCACAAAGACGATTTGCTGGGGTACATATACACTCTTATACCTATCCTTTTCAATACGGAGTGAGTGAGCACTAATACGAAATTTACATAAGGTGTATCTATGCAATCTATTTTTCACACAGTGTAAGTAAGGTTCAGGATAAAAATTCTTTTTATATAACTGGTATGACCTTAGGCACGAGCCATGACGTTATCCCATGGCTGCAGCTGTTCAGCATTCAGATTTGTGAGCGTCGCTACGTCACTCAAACGTCACGCAGTGACGTCATTCTCGTCTACGCGTACAACACACACTCAATGGCGAAACAGAAAACTCATCGAAGCGGGCAGAGTTTCAAATTTCTCTGACAAGATATCCTTACATTCGTTGTACATGGCGATCCCACTATCATTAAATATCAAACCTATGATGCTTTAGCAAACTTCGCTGCTGAAAAACGCACAGGGGAGAGTTTACAAAATCCATCGATTTTGAGGATGATTACATCTTTAAGCACGTACCAGAATCTCTTAATTGAAGGGAAAATGTATAGTAATGGAAAAATAGAAATCCGAAGACAGGCGAGATGGCATGTGGTGTAGGGTGCAGGAAGAGGAGGAGTGAGGGAATTATTAATATATGAACCGGTTTAAACCGGTTGTACTATATAAACTCCGATGATGAGAAGAAACTCTGCAAGAGGTGGGATTAGTTGACGACGGCTCGGTAACTAAAAAGTAACCATATGACTCCACAGGAAAGCTTCCCTCTGCACCTCAGATTCAGATGCGAGAATATGGTGGATTCTCTGAAGTAGGCTTAGTATCTCAGCCGCGCTTATTTGCAGAGGTTCATGTGGAGACAATGAGGTATCCTTACAGCCACTACCATGGGCTTAAGCGGAATTAGATACGTTAGCTCGAGAGATGTGATGCCAGATCAGCCCAAATAACTAATTCATGTGATGTTAAAGGGTGATTCATCGAGGACATCTAATGGAGTAAACGCCCCAATACGGGGTGAACCTGGTAAATGCAAAAATACACAGAAAAACTAATCTATAATGCCCGACGTCGTACTGCTCAAATTTCCCAACAAAATAATAAACCTACATATATTTGTCGAATGACATGTACAGACGGTGGGCCTCAGGGACTAACAGTTCACCAGCAGAATTGTACCATATACAGGTAATAAATTGGAGTAATATGGAAGAGGTGGGGATTTTTTTTTTTCAACGTCTGGCGATTAAGAAGCAATCATATGACTCCACAGGAAAGCTTCCCTCGGTACCTCACATATAGATCCGAGAATACGGTGGATTCTCGGAAGTAGCCTTAGTGTCTCAGCACTCCCCCAATCTCAACACTCTTGACGATGAACCCATCAAGCTGTTGTCCCGAACTACCTGTCCCGATCGTTTACTCGCCTTAACGATTTACGATGATGGGAATTCATCCACGATGCCACCCAGTTTTCCTGTACTCCGTGCTCACAGAAGTTTACGCGTCCTAATGACACTTTACGACATCATGGACGGCCATTCCATGCGCCAGGATGGGCTTGTGCGAGACCTGTGGTACACTTCCAGAACACCGCCACCCCAGCCAATTTAGATGTCAACAACGCAGCATTCATGGACCCAAACAACAAAATAATTTTACCCCAAACTCCAATCCCCTGCAAGCTTGGGGGTCGAAAAAACCTGTTCTGGCCTCCGGCTCTGGCCTCTGGCTACCTAAAAGGCCATAAAGAGACGGGCCAATTCATCCCTTCAGTGGCAACACACAAGTGTACGTATGCTAGGGAGGCCCTTAGCCTAGGTCGACACACTGGATACATTGTACTGCATTTGGCAGCGACGCTCCAACGCCCAGCAGACCGTCGGGGTGGCGAGTCTCACGATATTCAATAAATCAATCAATCGAGTTTATTGTACGACTTTGACAAACAAAGTATGACGAATGACAGTTACATATTAAAAGCAAGATTGAAACAATGAACTAAAATTTCGCATTTGCATATGTCAACGGTAGTTATTGCAAGATGTCCAACTAGGCGAACAGAGGTCGAAGTTTACACCTGTCCAAGTCACGAATAACTTCAAAGCGTCCTACTTGAATACACCGTTACTATCGTGACACACCAGGACAGATGTACGTGGGAGTTGAGAACGAGAGATTCGTGTCCAGGATGCGCTTCACCTATCGATCAGTCGACCCACGGGGCTTCTGCACGACAATCTAGTGTACATGCAAAAGCGTTACCCATTGAACAGAGTGAGCGTCAAACTGTGACTTGATGGCACATGACGCAGGATCGGACCATCCAAGTATCAATGATGTCCAGAGCACCCGGATTTCGCATGTTTTTGTTCTCCTGTTGACATGATGCTCAAATAATGGCAGAGTTTGTATCCCACCTCTTTTATCCTTCACACGTGTACGCGTTCTGGGTCTCCCCTGGGAAGACTTGGGTCCACAGCTGCAGACGTCTTGCTGAAGTAAATACCCGTGCTACGAGTTCGTCGCATCTTCAAATGATTCGCAGGCTAACTGAATGTGCCATGGATACAGTTGCGAGTCAGATAAGAATTGTGAGCATTCAAACTGATGTTGCGCGGTTCCTTGTTTGTACTAATCACTCGAGGTGATCGCGCGCAAAGCAGCCAGAGGCCGCGCCCCAAAGGGACCACTGGAAGGTGAATTTTACGATGTCGACTTACAACTCGTGGTCAAATCAGCTGCAGGATCACTACAACGTGGAATGCTTCCTCATACAAGAACGACAACATGACAAGACGTATCACCCAGCGAAGTAACAAGACTGACCCATTTCGTTTAATTCCTGGTTCTCCTCACATCAGGTGTTTTGGTAAAGAATTGGTTGATACGTGGATTGGGTTTCCACCAGGATTTCGTCCATGAAGGTTACCAGCTTCAAGTCGGCGAAGTTGGGCGACCCTATGACGGAGGTGGCATTTAGCATCGTCTCAAACACCGATTGGCAATCTCTGCAACAATTCAAGACATGGGAAATGGGTGGCGCAATCATGGTGGTACCCTCTTGGCGAGATGTTGGACGAAGTGGGTTTTGCCTGACACTTTAAGACCCCGAGACCAGGCCGGCAAACGGGTGCTGTCAGGAGATCCATGACCTCTGGCGTGCTAGATTTTTGCTGATCAATTTTTTTATCTGTCGATGGCAGTGCGACCAGACGTTTAATGTCGGTGAAGTGTACCCCGGATTTAAGGTTCATGTTTCGGGCGCGTCTGTAACGTGACCGGATATATGACGATCGGCGGCGTGCTGAATAGCGATTGGGTCGTGAATATCTGGTTTTCAAGGGTGGGCTGCGGTACTGTGTTGTTCTCGGGCCTCTTCTGACACGCAGCGCACGGCGTGGCGTGTTTTGCTGAAAAGGGAGATGTGCGCCACGTCACTGAATACACCGCCATTCAGGGACTGACAGACATGCACGTGTCGCAGGAGTTGATGGGAAATACATGACGCTGGGCTTGGATGCAGCAGCAGATACAGAAGCTCAACTTCAAAGTATCTCAACGTCTGCTGATCACTTGCACATGGAGTACGACAAATGGAACCGAAAGTTCCCGGTGATCATCAAGCATAATGTTACCATACGCTTCAGCCAGACGTTGAGAGAGCTGTGTCTACTGGATTCTGATTGGAGCGATATTCAAGAGGTGAGAAAATATGACCACTTCTGGCAGCTAAAGATCAACCATATGACTCAAAAGGAAAGCTTCCCCCGACACCTCACATTCCGACCCGAGAATACAATGGATTCTCGCTTGTCTAAATTTGGTTCCCGGCAATAACTTGAGGACCCCTTATTGGATTCTTGACAAATTCGGTTTGCAGATAACATGCCATGAGATGTCGCTTGGAGTTGCATCTCGCCCACTTGCGCCTACAGGTGGCGCCACCTGATGGCAAAATCTAAACTTGGTGATTAAGCAGTTATCATTCAAGCTGCAAACATATATAACTAAGAATCCCCACCACTCTCATACCAGCTAATACCTCCTTACTCGAACAGTACCTCTTATTATGTATGGCAAGCAGCAGTTGCCTCCCCCATCTGTATCCCCGACACCAATAACGCTATCATTTTCGCTGCCATTTCGGCGGGGGACCTCGCATCCTCTGACTGCTTATATCTCTACCATTGCTGCCGTGGACTGACCCTACCCACTATCATGCAGATGGTGAGATGGTGTACTACCGGGACGAAGACCATTTCAAGATGCATGCTTCTATGTTTGCTCCTACGTGGTTGTTCTTGAGTTGTTGTTCTCACGTTATTGTTCACTGAATACAAAAAAAGATATCTCCCCAACACCAGGTGTATTCTGTACAATAGGTTACGAGCAATGGGCTATAAAGTCCGCGTACTTGTGTGATGGTACGATCCCGCAGTTTAGAGGATGTCAACATATTCTAGAAATCGATCTATTCTAAACACCAAAGAGGTACCAACAACAGTTGGGC
Source organism: Hanleya hanleyi (assembly GCA_036873755.1). Taxonomy (NCBI): domain Eukaryota; kingdom Metazoa; phylum Mollusca; class Polyplacophora; order Lepidopleurida; family Hanleyidae; genus Hanleya; species Hanleya hanleyi. The sequence goes on from JAVTVY010000832.1 coordinate 10,975, forward strand.
TCAAAGCAAACGGGTTACCAAATAGTGTAGCCAGTCCATGTTTTCCGTATCCGAGTTGGAATTCCAGTTTTTAAGAACCAGAATTTCGCTGTGCCTAGTGTCAAATTACAACACATATAAGGGAAGTGGGAAGAGGTGCCGACATACTGACAGGGCCACATGACTTCACAGTATAGTCTTCCGGTTAACCTATTTTAAAGCACACACCAAGAATCTAATGATTCGTGATGTGTTGTATCTCAGGTACGCTTTTATTGTATCTGTTCATGTGGCAACTTGATATGACCACACGGCCTCTAGCACCGACATAAGCGGTATTAGATACACATCTAGAGAGCTATGATGGAAATGCTCTGACAACTCGTATATTGGTAATTGGTGAGCTGTTTCGCCGTGACAACTCGTACGCTGGGGATTGGTGAGCTGTATCGTCGTCAGATGAAAATGACGGCATTTAACACAAAGACTAGTCTGTAAGGCCCGATGTCGACCCAGCATCAACTTCCCACAAATGCCAACATATATCAAACACCAAAAGGTCTGTACAGGGGGCGGGCCTCGGGGACGAAACGTCCACCAGCAGAATCTCGCCATATACAGGTAAAAATTACAACACATATAAGGGAAGTGGGAAGAGGTGCTGACATACTGACAGAGCAAAGTCCCCGCCTCTCTCTAGTACTGATAACGTCGAAGTCATCTGGACAGGGCACCACCCCCTTCGCATAGGACAATGTGCGGGCTTCATGAGGATGCCTCACACGTCGAAATTCGCTCAAACACCCTCCTTAGTCCCGCCATCCTACAAAGTTCGAGGACGACGAGTGATTTTACATCTACCAATCTGAGTTTTCTCCCTTTGCGCATAGAGGGCGCCACCGCTCGTCCTATGGCGCATGCCTCGGCCTCGGTCTCGTGAGGTGACCCCCCATCTCGCTCACCCTTTCTTTCTCTGTAAGGCATCTCAGTTCCGGTATCGCAAGCGCACCCCTTAAATCCTACTCAACATACCCGGTGGGGCATACCAGGACCCATGCGCCACTTTATGCGGAATCCTCGTGTTTCTCGCCTCCTCGTTCCCGGTAAAGCATTCCTACTCTATGGCGCATGCCTGGGTCCATTTCTTTCATCCCTCTCGTTCTCAGTGAAGCGTCCCACTTAATGATGCGCCTGTACGCCCCTAAATCCTTGCCCACCCTACCCTATAGGTAGAGAGAGTGCGGGGCTCCAGGAGGATGCCTCACACGTCGAAATTCGCTCAAACACCCTCCTTAGTCCTATAAAGTTCGAGGACTACGAGTGGTTTTACATCTACCAATCTGAGTTCTCTCCCTTTGCGCATACAGGGCGCCACCGCTCGTCCTATGGCGCATGCCTCGGCCTCGGTCTCGTGAGGTGAAACCCCATCTCGCTCACCCTTTCTTTCTCTGTAAGGCATCTCACTTCCGGTATCGCAAGCGCACCCCTTAAATCCTACTCAATATACCCTGTGGCGCATACCAGGACCCATGCGCTACTTTAGGCGGAATCCTCGTGTTTCTCGCCTTCTCGCTCCCGCTAAAGCATTCCTACCCTATGGCGCATGCCTGGGTCCATTTCTCTCGTCCCTTTCGTTCTCAGTGAAGCGTCCCACTTAATGATGCGCCTGTACGCCCCTAAATCCTTACTCACCCTATCCTATGGCGCAACCATCTCGTTGGTTGAAACTCCCGTTCTTCAATTCTCTCATACTCGTTCTGGGGGAAATTCCTTTTCTCTCGTCCATCGGGTTCTCGGTACAGCCGTCCCAGTCCGATGAAGCATGCTCACTCCTGCACTACTCTATGGCGCATGTCTGGTCTAAAAGTCTAGTTGAGTGAACCCCATGTCTTTGGATTATGGACGCGGATATTCTTTAATGCACGACGACTGAATTATGAATGACGGACAAGACGCTTGTAATCGCTCTGGTTCTCGGTACAGCTTCTCACATCTGGTTGCACATGAGCTGTCCAACCATCAAGAGACCGATCGCAACAAGTTCAGAACGGCTGGTGACACAGAGCTGCAGAGATCCAGTATAAAATGGTACCATAGAGCTTATCAGCTGGATGATTTTGTCATGGGGAAGAGATTCGCTTCCTTCGCAGCATAGGGCACACACCAGACATGTCTAGACTAGTCACATGCCATGGTATATTTCGAGTTCGCGCTTTTAAAGCGAGCTTTTGGGCAAGTCCCGAGCTATTGCGCACCCGCCCTGCCTTAACATGGTATGTGGATTGTATATGCATAGCAAGGAATTCCGCCTGGGCGTACCCGATAAATGTGCATGTTCAGACTCGTTTATTCATCGGACAAATTCTGACCTGTTTTGACAAAGGAAAAGGGATCTTGCGTCCTATTGAGCTGACATTTTTTGGAGGTCAGTTCTGGTTACGTGACTGGAAGGAAACTTTGACCTTGCGCAGTGGAGTTTCCGGTCTTTGTTGTGTACATGCACAGGGTCAAAGGTCACTCCAGGCCACGTGACAGCAAGTGACCTTCATAAATATATCATTTTTCTACCACTCTGCTCGCGCTTGAATATGGGAAAATCCCCGTCGTTCCTGCACAAAGGCTGCAGTTCAAGCGAAAAGGCATTGCTTTGTCATTCAAATCTATAAGATGACTACCACGAGGAAACATCAACCGAAGATAATGCTAGTAGTATAAACTAGAGGCCATGGCCACACTTGATCCCATCGGCCTAGTGTGAACTTGCCGTCCCTTTCACATGAGCAATATAAATCTCTGGTATAGACAGATGAAGGGCATTCAATAAGGGGAAACAGAAGTAGTTGGGGGAAAAACAGTCATGTTTATTTGTATGGAAAGTTGGCTAGAGACAGCTAGATATAAAAGGGGCAGGCACCCACCAACCACCCGCTCTGATAAGAGGAGCATTAAAGTGGCTCTCAATTATGTGTAAGAAAATGTTCACATGTATTGTTGGTTAATGTAAAATGTTAAAGGCATAGTATGATAGGCCCAGGTGTATTATACAGACAAGGGACAGGGGAGTCTGTGCCTGATAAATTGAAACCTTTTGGGGTTGCAATTATCCCAATATTGTAGACAACACACATAGTTCAGCTTCTGCCAAGATAAATTGGAGATATATATGCTCAAAGACAATATATGAGGGTCGGGTGACGGCTAGTTTGGGAGATAGAGGATGCGGCTCGGCGACCTGGGGATGGGGACATGCTCTCATTGAGGGTAGTGGTAGGTGTGCTGACATGAACGCGATAGAAAGCTCCCTGTTCATGAAACAACCACACTGACAACTGCATGCCATCATCTGTCAGTCCGAAAAAACACAAGGTGGAATTCAATTCAATTCAGGAAACTAATCATATACACAGTGTGCAACCAAACTTTAGGAAATTAATAGTTGTAATTAATATAGTAAGTTACAGATGTGGACACAAATGGTTCCTGCAGAAGCTTTAGGGTAAATCATATGATGTGAGATACAGTTATTTGATAGCAAAATTGATAGAAATGTTGTCCTTCATTTAAGATAACACGAAATTCAAAAACCAGGGGTTCAGTACTGCGGGGATTTCCCCGCCAGTTATTTCATATTATACTTATGAAATAAAATATGGTTCATGGAAAAGCTTTAGGGTAAATCGTATGATGTGGAATAGAATGATTTCATAGCAAAATTGAAGGAAATTAAAAACTAACATGGTTCGGTACTGCGGGGATTCCCCCGCCAGTTATATCATACGAGTGCTCATTCACCCCTCATTCAGGGATAGGGAGATCGCGTGCCCTTTCTATACTACTCATTGGGCATGCTCAGTCGACCCATTCTACTGTAGGGTGCAAGCCTGGCCCATGGAATCTCAGGTAGCAAAAACCCCAGGTCTCTCGCCCCACCCTATCCCGCGCCACACCTATAGGGATAGGGAGATCGCGTGCCCTTTCTCTACTACTACTCATCGCGCATGCACAGTCGACCCATGTGGATATTTTTCGTTATGTTGCCATGGAAACCACAAAAACCACCAAAATGTCCCAAATTTCAATATGCGTGTGCTTTACCACCCAACAATGCTGTATACCAAATTTGAAGTCTAGCTGGAACGGTTCAACTTTTAGAGCGATCACGTCACCATGTGGATATTTTTCGTTATGTTGCCATGGAAACCACAAAAATCAACTAAATGTGCCCAATTTCAATAGGCTTGTACTTTACCACCCAACAATGCAGTATACCAGATTTGAAGACTCTAGCTGGAACGGTTCACCTTTTAGAGCGGTCACGTCGTTCAGCCAGCCAGCCGGACAGAGTGACGACATGATCCCATCCGGCATATATGCCGATGGGATAAAAACGAAATTTTGTCGGATTCGTGTGGATAAAACGTGTGGCTAAAAGTTGGCCATTGACCTTTGACCTTCGATATTACATACAGTTCACTGGAGTGCATTCAGAGAAGAATATATAGGTCACATGACTGTGTCGTCATCAGTAGTAGACAAAATTCAGCTCGAATTGGATTGGGGCGTAAGCTTAATATTGGGTTGTGCGACCTTTGGACCTGGACCTTGGACTTTGGGTGGGTCTTTGGGTTGGAGAAGAAGTTGCTTGGGGATGTGCAATCAGCAGTAGTAGAGAAAGCACAAATGCCTTCACCCATATAGGTCAGTGTATGGACTTCTCAGCCATACAAGTTCACATGCGAGCGTATCTGTTCTTTCTATACTGCTCTACTCGGCTGGGCATGCGTACCATGACGTCATCGACCAATGTGGGCAGAACCCAGTCAAAAATCCACTCCAATCGTAGTCTACTTCACGAGCGTTTCAATACGACAACATGCACGACCCATTTGGATGAAACATAGCTCACCTATCTCATGCGTATGGTGACGTCACTTCATAACGATCCCAAGACCCCTCCAGTCCTAGGATACAGCGTAAGCCCGGTATCGCCAACACCCACCATTGTACTGCACAAGAACATGGGGATTCATGAATGTGACGAGCGCTTCGTGACGATACCCTTCACGACCCATGTGGAAAAGGTATGGTCCATATAGACTCACTTTACTGCGCGTAAAGTTCGTTTTCCTGCATTTTCTACAAGAGTGCCGGAGTTTTTGAGTAGGCAATCAATGGTCTAAACAATAAGTCACCATTCTGACTGGCTATCATAACAGTCCCCAGTTAACATCAACTGCACTCCACGACCCATATCCAAAATAGACACTTGACCCCAAGATCACAACCCCCAAACACATACTTACACACCCTGCACTTTCTCTGCTACTGATGACTTCACTTAGTCTTTTCTGGAGACCATCGAGGATCCACCACCATGTTTCACGTACTTACACCTGTGGGCTAATATATGGTGTATACATGCTCACTCACTGCTTCTCCTCGGCTGCACTTGCTCTTATCACCACCCCAGTCTTAGTCTACTGAGGCTGATGCAAAAACAGGATTCCAAAAATATAAAAAATGTGGAAAAACAGACGAAACAGGGCATGTCATCAAAGGAGCCGGATTTTCATGAATCCCCATTTTCTATTAAAAAGCAAGAGTGTGGGGGATGCTGGGTTAACATGGCCGCCAATTGTTTATAAATTGTTGTCGCATGTTCGTACGTATAATTTATTGGTCTAATTTCTCGTTCTCACCATAATTAGACCCCTGAAACGGTTAACAACTCCTCCTCCTGCTCTGTTGCTCCTTCTTCTGCTCTTCTGTTCAGTTCCTCCTCCTGCGCCCTCTACACGTAAATATATGTCCCTGGACTGTTACTTTCACATTACTTAGGGCTTATATTTTGGGAGATGTTCATGCGATATTCTGCCTAAGAGTATATAAATAACGCCCTTGTCTGTCTGTTTTCAAATTAGACTAACGTACGCCTATGTCCCACCGTATCCCAGCTTTTATACCATACTATAAAAAATATGGTTGAAACATTTGATACACCCGGAATTATGAGGATCATCTATATGTGTGTTTCAATAAAGTCATGTGTGTCAAACCGAAACTGAATCGTAATAAATGATCTAACATTAAGCGGATATGTAAAAAACGAATAAACGGCTGCGGTGGTGTACGTACACATTATTCATTCTGCTAAACGACGGAGGTTAAAAAACAGCAAGTTATCTTTGGGCGTTGTCTATACGTCTGTGGCATTCATCCACTGTACGTGACTTTCTAAGCCTGCCTGTGCTTAGGCATACTGCTTGATACGGTACAGCCCAGACAATGAATTTATCAAACAGAATTCTGCAGAGGAAAGGGCCTATATATAGCGGCCTCATCGAAGTCCCTTCCTTAAATAATACTCTGTCGAAGAGCATCTCGTCTCGATCGATAACATGATATCGGTTAAGAAAAAACTTGAAACCCCATATATATAATTGCATGTTGAGATCGAATAAAGAGGACAGTCCAGTACGCCTTAATAGGGCCTACACAAAAGTTGCCAAGCACGTGTAGAATCTTTCCACAAAATGATCAAAATGCTCATCGCGTACTGGTAGCATTCCCACGTTGCACAGCTTGTATTTTAGACATTATGGAAAAATAATTTTAAAAAATCAGAGCGGCGAGAAAATACCGTACTTGGAGGACGTACGTGATGATATATAAACGAACGTTTTCTTTTTGAAGAGCCTAGTTCTGTTGATTGGTTTAACTGGACCATCTGCGTTATTGTCCCCCATATATAGGGAGATGGTACAGAAATAAATATTTTTCAGTTACATGATAGTTTTACGGACGTATTTACGCCCTTCACGCTGGCTGACTAATATCAATATACCAAAACCATGCAACGAAGATTTTTGCTCTTGTTTGCGCGAAAATGACTTGGGGGCTCCAAACACAGCTAATTTCACTGGGAAACCCTTAGGCCCTGGAGAGTTCACTTCCTGTTTTGTTAGCGCGCGAGACCGGAGAAAAATGGCGTCTGTCTCCTCTTCAAGTTTCTGTCAGACGACTGCAACAATGGAAAGAAACTCGCTTAAGGTTGCTCTTGAAGACTGTATATGTCCAATTTGCATGTGCATTTTGATCGAACCGGTTACAATGCCATGTCAACACGAACTGTGCATGCCATGTTTCAAACAAAACGTGGAAGAAGCAAGTTTGACTTGTCCGATGTGTCGCTCACGGATTTCAGTCTGGGCGAGAAAGGCTGCCAGGAACCACACACTCATAAACGAAACAAGATGGCTACAGATTAAACATCTGTTTCCCGATAAAGTACAGAGACGATTAGAGGGCAAAGACGATGACAGCTCAGAGGAAGGTAAAAGTCAAACATAAACGAAAATTGAGCCATTTTCAATACTGTAAACTTGGGTCACGGTAACCAGTTCGAGGATTCTGTTGTTATTGTTGTTGGCCAGTTTTTTAAATGTGAGACAATAGACAGGTGGGGGAAATGTTGAAATTGACCTGATTCCGGCGAAAAGGGATGATTCCGCCCAATTTGGGTGAATGACGTCATGAATCCTCACCCCAATTAGGCTGAATTAATCGTAACATGCAGGACTATCGGTACGTTCAACAGCCAGTGCACGACATGTTTGCAGCAAATGCAACACAGTAAACAACCGATCTGCAACAGGCCTTGTTGGCCTACAAGGCAGAAGAGGATGTATGTATGTAACCCAAAGTGATCATTTTTTTTACAATGATAAATATCTCAAATGCTGAAGTGACCACTTTTGGCGCTAAAATAGGGGACATGTTTTCTCCGATACCATAAAATTTATGACGTACATTTGCTTATGAATTGTGCCGGAAAGTGGAATATGATGTTGTCTCGCAAAAAATGATAAATCCGATTGATACAACTTTCCCGTTTATAAGTCTCGATAGAAAAACATATTTCGCTCACGTTCATACCTCTCGCTGTTGTTGTTACCGCCATGTTCTGGTCGAAGTCCAGGCCACGAGGCTCAACTAATTGCTCATTTTTTTTTAAAAATATCATTTTCCGTAAGCAGCATAAGGGGAGGTAATCCTGTGGAGAGCTCATTTGGTAATGGAATTGAATTGAATTGAATTTTATTCTCTCAATCTTGCCCTCTCGCGTATCAACTCATATTTTATGAACTATCAATTAATTTCGCCTGGCAGTTCCAAAACGAGGCAAACAAAGATGGCGCCAAACACGCTGCCGTATTGGAGAACAGTTTGACTTTGAAAAAATACTATAAAATGGTAAGTAATCTGCATGTCTTGTGTTTATTTTTGTTATTGACAACATACTCCACCTTCCCACAAACTTCGCTGACAGGATAGAAATATGAATTTTACAGATTTCTAGAGAGGAGGTCCTGGACAAATGCGCTGAACATTATCATCTTTCAAAGTCGTGGTCTTTGGATGAACAGGAGGAAACACTTTGGGTTACGATTAATTCAGCCTAATTGGGGTGAGGATTCATGACGTCATTCACCCAAATTGGGCGGAATCATCCCTTTTCGCCGGAATCAGGTCAATTTCAACATTTCCCCCACCTGATAGAGGACTGGATGTACCAGAAGCACCAGCTCTGCATATTGATTGGTTAGCTGGTTGAGAAAGGTGTGATAATACTTTGATACAGTATGTGAGATCAAACCCTCACAAGACAAAACACCACTGACAAAAACCCCACAGCCAAATCTCCCACCAGACAAAACCCCCACATTAATTGTAAAGTAAGAAACAAATGCAAATATATCGCTGGAGATCTTCTTTATTTTTTCAACCACATGATATCTACCTCTGATCATGGCAGAGGCTCAGCGAACCGGGGAGGAAATATATACCTCAAATTGCTGAAGCAAAAGGGAAATCAGGGCTGTTGCTTGGCTTCACAGCATGGTATTGTGCAAGTACTACATAAAATACGAATTAGTCTTTGGTACAACACAGATCTTTTGGTGCATATCTTCTAGATCTTCTTGCTCTCTTTGACTTATACACAATAAAAGATAGTCCAATGTTGAACGTAGATCGACTAATGCCCAAACAGTCGCCTGCAGCCATAGTTCAATAAACTAAAACCTACTGACATTTAATTTTGTGATATTGACACTAGGTCGGGTTAGCCATCAAACGGCAAATTGCTATCATAAAATTGAAGCCCCCCTCCCCCCCCCCCCCAAGTCGGGCGGATTTCTGCTATAAAACATCAATGTGGCTTACCGTTTTGTGCTCATATGGATAGAATACATATTTGTCCACTTTCTTCTGTCCAGCTCCTTCATTCTCATCAACAGCAAAACAAAAAAATTATCGATCTTGATCTTTCAAAAAACAAAATTGGTAGCCATCTTAACACTCGAACGTGCTAAATTCAGGATTACATGACACAACAGAATCCTCCCGGTCGACCAAGTTGTTTAAAGAGAAAAAAAAATCCTGTAAAATACATTTTTCAGTATGTTGCTTTGTTTATGCATGATACCAATAGTTAAAATTTTACATTCAAATGCAGATAAATTTGAGAAAGCCTTTTGAAAGCCCTCTGCCCAATGATTTTTGTGCTGGAAATCTTTGATTTCCCAACATAATGTAAGCAAAAGTTATTCTCTTCAAATTCATTTTATTAAAAGAAATAATCATACTTAAATTTGGTTGAGGTTATCGTTTTGTACTGTCTCTTGCAACAAGAGTAATTTGACTGGTTTTGGTGAACGCAGCGCGAGAAATGGGAGCCAACGCTCATATTAGTACTGGTTCATAATAGAGTGGGAATCGTAATGAACAATGCTGTGCAAGTGATTTTCAAGGTATGTTTGGAGTGGATTCGAAGCTCTTTTCCTTTTGTCGACAGCTTATACAAGTTTTCAGATACACATGGGATAAAATGTGGGACTCCATCAATGGCACATCAGTAATATTACAATTTACAAAGACAGATTATGGGGCTCAGCAGTGGGCTGTCTTGATATTAATCTCCTATCAATGCTCTCCAGTCGTATGTGCCGCTATAGGATCTTACTTACTTCAGTGGGGGGCAAGTGGTCTATGGCTTGACTGGTTCACTAATGACTGCTAGCCTCACACCGCTGAACCAGCACATGTTGAGCCCCACTGGTGCATGTGTGAAAGTTTGTCAGTTACTTAATACTTAATTGCTGATGGACTGTGGTTCTCTCCGGGGACTCCGGCTCCCTCCACCAACCAAACTGACTGTTACCATATGAAACAACCTCCTTGAGTGTGACATTAAACCAAATCCCCCTTCCTCCCCCCCCCACATTTACTTAGATAGAATTTGGTGTTCAGTGTGGATATTGAAGCATTATGACATCCCGATCGCATTTGGTATGGGCAATTTCCGTTGTAGTTCAAGTTAATCTCTGGACAATGCTGTGACTGTCTGGCCTCGATGGCAGTGGGCGATGCACAGACACCTGGCTGACTGCTTTAGCTCCGGTTGGTCATTCCGAGTGCTTTCCTATGTCTTTACCCCAGAATATATTTTAATGGTTGATAACTTGTATATTTTCGAACTGTGATTGCCAGGGTTTTCATAAATGTAATCTTGTTGGCCCTTTCTTGGAATGGTAGGAATATTTACCAATATCATCATATTTATACCGGTTGTCAATAGTTGAAAAAACCGCTCCATGTTATAAACATAGGATAGAGATCATGAGAACAACCTGAAGCTCACGCTGGCCGACGTGCTGTTCACCAATGTCGTTGACACCAGGGCAAGACAGCATTGTCCAAGGATTAATGTGGGAAGCTACCATCATTGGATAAGATCACTCCATTACCCCAAGGTGTGTGGGCGCCACAATGGCTGGTAGACAGCAGCATCATCAAACGTGTCAAAGGATATCCTGCCATCTTGGAGTCTGATTTGGCTGAGCCAGCCAAAATATCCCTAATTCAATATCCCCCAAACTGCCCACTGTGACAGTGATTACAATTCACTGCATGTTTTCATTGTCATTGACCTTGATATGAGCACCTTATTTGTGATGAACCGCACTGTAGTGGCCTAATGGTTAGAGCGTCGACCTCATAAGCAGTATGTACTGGGTTCAAACCCAGGCCAGGTCATACCAAAGACATGATGCAGGGATGAGAATATTCAATGGAAACACTGATTTCAGTGTTTTTTTCGTTGAAAAGACAGATTTCAGATGTGTTTGCTTTCCATTCCAAGCATTCAAATCTGGCCTTTTTGTGGTGGGTGTGACATTTTTCAGTGTTTTTTTTTCTTGCCATTTTTCATGTTTTCAGTGTTTTTGAACTTTTCTCATGCCTGGACTCGAAAATGGAACTTGTTGCTTCCTCGCATATGCTCAGCATTAAGAGAATAGAACAAGGACTGGTTCGCTCGGTATCAGTATAATGTGACTGAGTGGGGTGTCATGTCTGCCTATGGCATAATATTTCAGTGAGACGGCACTATAGAATGGCAGCATTATATCTGCTCTATTACAAGTAGGTACCCCCGCCCCTCCCCCTCCACTTCCTTCCCTTCCCCGTCGTGATATAGCTGGAAAAATGTTGAAAGCGACGTTAAATCCTATTCACTCGCTCACTCATCCCTTATTTATGATCCGATCAAACCCATGAAGCTTCTGTATCTGCACAGTAGTTTCCATGTTGTACGATCCTCGAGGAGCTTGTTTTTTTCTTCCCATTGTCATGAATTAAATTTACAGAGCTATATATATTACACTCAAATATTCGAATTTCAAAACCAAAACAAGAACAGAAATAACGGACTTGCAGTGTTAACAGTTACAGATTGATGACATCATCACAAAGGGGCCGGGCCTGGGCGAGAATCGGGACACCTCAAAACATTAGAGAGCAATTGTTTGCTGGGATACGCCAGCTTGCACCTCTGTATCTGCCTTGTAAAGCAGCTGGATGTCTCCTTCAAGTCAGTATAAAGAGATATTGGGATTGGTCAACATTCGCGTCATTGCATGTCGGTTTAGATCCTACAACAACATACCTGGATGGGGAACAGAAAGGATTTAATTTAATTAGATCATTATCCATATCTGCCAATTGCCGTTTTCTGACAAATTGGTCTGATTCACATTGGTGCATTGGGTGTGTCTTGTAAACAGCCCACCAAGTCTGTTATGGTAGTTCTATAAAAACAGGTGTTTACATATTTATGGGCGGAAATAGTAGCCTGCTCCTACGTCTTCCTCCATCATCTTTGGTGTTTGTTCAGCACTCTCTATGCCCTGTGTTCGACAATTACATGTATCTCAGGGAGTCCTACAGAAGTATGAAATTATCATAAAATTATGGAATCTTGAAAATTAAGCACTGATCGTTATATTGTATTCTTAGCTGCTTGATTAAAGTTACGAAAAATGGTATTCTCTAATAATTTGCACATATTATTAAACACACTAAATTAGAAGCCAATTTCGGCAAAGTTTCTGTCAATATTCAGCTTGGATTATTCAGAACTGTTCACAATTGAGCTACTGTATCAGATGTTGGCACCAAAAAAGAAATGTCCATCAGTCAAATTCCTTAAGTTAATGGAGTAAATAGATTGTCTAAATGTGTTTGAATTATTTAGAGAGATTACATGTACTCCACCAATTATACAAGTACAGTGAAACTAGCAACCAATTGGTTGAATCTGTCATCCATGTATTCACTTTTCATAACATTTTGCCCTCTAGAGTAAGACATGTATATTTATTCCATAGTGTGTGTACATGTATGCTATTTTCTTCCTTTCCAGTTTTCAGTATCCCAAAACCTCAGTTGGCTGAACCAGGGGAAATTAGAAGAGAGTATGAAGAACAGCTGAGAAAGGTAATTAAGGCCGGGAAATATTGATTCTATGTTTCGCGTCCGCCGTCGCCGCGCGCCTAGGTTTTACGTGAATGTGAAGCCAATACAACTGTATACCTCATAGAATTTTGCCAAATCTGGCAGATAAAAACACAAAGTCACTAAGTCTAATTTAAGATGACTATAAATTTAAGTTTATATGGTTTATCAGATTTGATGTGATTTAGTTACAGCGGTCGAAATGACACCTGTCTATCTGCCGCGGACAATTGAATTTTCCCGGCGACAAGTGAAAAACAAATCTACCTGTCCATTCTCTTAGACGAAGGTATCCCAGCAGCCTTTGCGGCGCTCCGTGACAACTGTGGCGTGGGCTAAAGCAAGGCCTAGCGACGTATTCACTTAGCCCAGGCAGACCGCGCTTCTCGCCATTAAATCGTATTTCCTCGACGTTTGCGGCTGATAATCATTTGGAATCGATAATATATTGTTAATAAGGTAACATTTAACAGCTGAAAGGATCAATTGTGTGGTAAAGACTCCAGGAAAGGGTAATAAACAGCTCTTAAATAACCCACAACACTGATCTACAGGGCGCTAACCCAGCCGTTAAAATCCTGGGGTTAACACAGCGGCAACACCGTCATTGTCGGCATATAGCACGGATAATCTGTTTTAATTTCCCCTATAAAGCTGTTAATTATCCATATTCAATGATTGACTTATTAAATGATTAACATCAGCATGGAGCAGTATGTATCCGTGGCTTATAACCGTATGGTAAATTTTCTGTATAAACAGTCAATCAATCAATTTTATCTGTTTCTCTTAAGTTTGAATGACTCGGATACTGATGATGGGTTATATAAAGACTGATTGATTAATGGATTGTACTATACAAGTCAAGAGAATTACTCATCACAGTGTCAACATGACAAAGAAACACACGTCAGACCAAAGATCAAATAAAATTGATTGATTGACTGTTTATACAGAAAATTTACCATACGGTTATAAGCCACGGATACATACTGCTCCATGCTGATGTTAATCATTTAATAAGTCAATCACTGAATATGGATAATTAACAGCTTTATAGGGGAAATTAAAACAGATTATCCGTGCTATATGCCGACAATGACGGTGTTGCCGCTGTGTTAACCCCAGGATTTTAACGGCTGGGTTAGCGCCCTGTAGATCAGTGTTGTGTGTTATTTAAGAGCTGTTTATTACCCTTTCCTGGAGTCTTTACCACACAATTGATCCTTTCAGCTGTTAAATGTTACCTTATTAACAATATATTATCGATTCCAAATGATTACCAGCCGCAAACGTCGAGGAAATACGATTTAACGGCGAGAAGCGCGGTCTGTCTGAGCTAAGTGAATACGTCGCTAGGCCTTGCTTTAGCCCACGCCACAGTTGTCACGGAGCGCCGCAAAGGCTGCTGGGATACCTTCGTCTAAGAGAATGCAACAAGTAGAATTTCATCTAGCAAAACAATAAACTAAAGTGTGATCTATTTTCTTAAATACCTGTTAGAAGTCTAGATCTATCTGAAGGAACGGACAATCCAAGAAATAATCCATTGAAAATTTATTTCAAGCCGATCTTTGGTCACTGTTGTGGGTCCTGTCAACTTTGTCAATTTCCCGCGGCAAATTTTACTTCCTGTTGCACGTGCGTGGTAGCCGGGTGCATGCAAAATTCGGACCTGTTATGAAGCGGAAAGGGACTAAGTCTTGTGTTTTTTCAAGTCAGTACCGATGGTAAATTATATTGTTGGCTTTATTCCTTCGGCTTGTATTCACACGACAAACAAAACTGATATTTTTCTATGCACATAATCCAGTTAATTGATAATTCCAATGGGATTCTGCTGGCTGGCTCAATATTACTGGAATCAGCAATTGACGAGGGGAGACAACTTTTGTAGTACATATAATTGGAATACTGCTTGCCTAAAATGTTCATATTCCTCAAGAAAGGTGTGACTTGCATCGAAATTCTACCATAAATGTAGTCACACATGCCATCTAACTATGTGAATTTCACATGGTTCAGTCAACAACAAAGCTTTTGGCAATTTTAATTTTGCAGAAATTAGGGGAAATATTTGTCTTTGTAATTGACATATATGTATGAAAGTAGACTGGGCAGCACATTCTCAGTCATCACCTTTCTATTCATGGTGCTTGAAGTTTTGAATATAATATGTGGGCCAAAAGAAAAAAATAATAATAAAACAAACACCTGCCCATCTCATTTGAAAAAAACATTGATGGACTTGGACCACTAGGGTCTGTGTTTTAAGTAGTTTAATTTGATTGAACATTTAATAAATTGTTTAAATATGTTGTTTTAGTTTGTTATTATGTATGTCAGAAAACTATTCCCGAGTGTTGGAAATTTGGGGGGAAAGTCCATTTTGTCCGTGTTTTTATCTCTGACTGTGTTGTGGTTTTCGCCCTCCCTCATTGATTTGAAAAGCTGTCCTGATGAGAAACATAGAATTAATTTGCACCGGCCTAACAAAGAATCCTTCCTTAATGAATGGATGTCCAGCACACATTTATATATTTTTTACACCAAAGTCAAGATATGTGGATGTATGATGTTAACAGTTTTTCCCTGAAGGATACATGTAAATCGTCTCCCAATTCCCTTTTACAATTCTGTCACCTCCCCCCCCCCCCTGCCAATTCTCTGGACAAACTTCAATCTATTAATCACCCCATAAAATCATTAAAATAAGAAAGAACAAATGAACAGTAAATCCTTTAATCGCCCTATTGAAATTCAGTCACCCCCAATTTTGTTAATCAAACTCATCACTTGTTCGACCGCGACGTTAAACCTTAATTCTCACTCTCTCTCTCGAACAATTTTGATCACCCTCGTAATTCTCAAAATAACCAAAAAAATAATGGATTATAATTTATCTGCATCAGTTTGGACTTTTTTTTTTTATCAACTTCCTGCTCCAAAAAATTTGATCACGCTGGATTTTATGGTGAGAAACTGCACTTCCTGTGATTGGATTATTAGGGGATTTACTGTAGCTGCATGATTTTGGACTATTTTTTTCAAATTCCTGTCCTATTAAGTTTATGTGATCAATGCCTGGTTTCATAGAGGGAAATTTTACTTCCTGTGATTGAATTATTAGAGGATTTAATGTTTAATGTTCAGATCATTGGACAGGATGTACATGTATACAGATGTAATAATCACGATCCTGGGATGACTCATGAGGAAATTTATCAGAGCAGGAGACTTGAGAAACAGGACGGATACAAAAAAAAAAAAAAAAAAAATTATAACACTATCCATTTGATATTTTTAATAATAAATTTAAAGGCTGCCCAGAATTTCAGCCATCATTTGGGTTGATTGAATGTTGATAGAGTGCCTGTATTATTGGAACAGTTACCAGGTGCAATGATAATGGGGATATACACAGATTGTCCACACCTGAGGTTTGTCTGGCCATACCAATTATTGCCACATGCTGGTTGTTAGGATGTTTGCACAGAGCTGTGATCCGAGCTTTGAGGATTGTACAGATATTTTCTACCGCATTGCAGAATTCTGACACTAGTATCAGTGCAACCGAACTATAAATAAAATGAAGTATGGACTGATGTACATTTGGTACACGGAGGTCAGTATCTGACTTATAAACGTTCACGCCCTTTATGTCATTATTGACTGGAAGCTTTGTAAGAGAATTCTGGCAGTGTAGTCCTATACGGTTCATGTACAGATAATTGGATATGTACTGTCATGACTGTAGGGTAATGCCTCTAATAATTCAATCACAGGAAGTGAAATTTTCTACCATAAAATCTGCGGGGGTCAAAATTATTAGAGCAGGAAGTTGTTAAAATGGTTACAAATAATATGATTTATTATTTTGTTATTATTTCAATGATTTTAGAGGGTAATCAACTTTATTAGAACAGCTGACTGAATTTTGTTCCCAAAATTGGAGGTGATTGAATTTTGATATTTGGGGAGAGGGAGGTAAAATATCAAAGGGATTACCGTAAGGCATAATGATTTTATCTGTATTAACAGTCAGTCACCTTAGCACTTAATAAATTAGATCACCTCTCCAGTGAATGTTTTTACCCCTCAGCTCGAATGGGCATAGGGGGATTGTTGTGGGTCCGTCTGTCCGTCCGTCCGTCTGTCCATACCATTTTCGTTAACATTCCATATCTTCAAAACTACTGAGGCAGGTGCGCAAAACTTCTATCCAGTACAGAATGTATTTTGTAGGTGTGCCTTTTGTATCTTTTGGGTTATTGATATAGTGGAATCATTTTATAATTTTTTTTTTAAATAACAAGTTTTATTATGAATTATGCTTTGGTCAAATTCTACTGACAATCGGGGAACCCTCGGGTAATGGAATGGTCTTTGCTGAATAAGGTACCCGATACAATCCAAATGAAAACTGCTCCAAGAATAATTGAAGGTAGTTCTACAGCCCGTTTCATGTGTTTCCCTTTTCATCAGTCTTTTCTCCCCATTCTGCTTTCGAAATATCAACGGAATATTGCCAGCTTTGTCCCTGAATACCAAATTATCCTTCCTTTTTTTTTCTGAATGATGAATGCTCTCCACGAAATACCAGGGGACATAACCCATGCATGGCCAACCCGTAATTTTTTTCTCAAGGATTGATCCGTCTGCGAATGTAGTCCAAGGTAGTCCAAGGTTTCATCTCCACAAGTTTTTTTCAAGTTACCTAAGGTTGATGATGATATTAATTATAGGAATTGCTTAATGTGCATAAATTTCACGTCTTGATAACCTTTATAGTATAAGCATGATAAGTAGCAAGTTCAGGTATCCATACGCGCTAAAACCCCTATTGCAGACTTCATTTATTTATGTGACAACCAGCGGCTGATCTTTACCGGTACTTTGAGATGACGTACGTCTGTTTTCTTGATGTGACATATTAAATTGAACTAGCAACTTACTTGCTAGGGGTTATATCCTCAGATGTAAAGTATAAACGAATTATGAGACGTTTTTGCTGAAGGAGAATTAAATCTCTAAATCGAACTTGATAACGAAAGTGCGACAGGCGCAATTTACAACAACAACAACGACCACGTGCGTGATCATTTTGGTTCCGACTTCTTCAAACGTCCCAAAGCTATTCTGTTTGATAAAAGCTAACTGAAACTACCTTCCAAAGGAAATTTCAAATATATTTGATGGAACCCTATAGCCATACTTGGACTTCGTCGGGCTCAAGGGGGTGGGGGGTGGCAGAAACTATAAGCAAAGCTTTAGGCTGGTTGGTTAAAAAAAAAATCCTTTTTTAGCATCATTTTTTTAAATAAATCTGGGTGGGGAGGGAGGATTTTTAGTGGCCTGTGTGGATAAAATTATCAGTAAACCTTGCCTTAATAGTTGGGTTTCTGTTCTGAATAAAGTAGCTTGCATCCATCGTCCTCCTGCTCTGTTGTTTGCCTTTATAATTGGAGATTCAAAACGTTGGTTGGCGACAATTACGATAATAATAGACTTTAATGGAAAGCTGAATTGTCAAGTGTTAAACAAACCAGTCGTCTACTATAAAATATAGTTCTGGGCGCTTAGAAGCAAAAATGTAAAAAAAAAACGAACAAAACGCTGCTTACATGTACAATATGGCATTTAGTGAGGCAGCTCAATAAACTGTTGATCACACTGCTCTGCCACATGTACACACACTCGTGATATAACTGATAATTTTTTCCAGAATATTACAGAGCTGAGGGTTTTTTTTCTGTCCTGCCCCTAAACCAAAAGAAAATTTAGAGCTGAAATTTTGTGACTTAGGTTGACATGTAGCTTATCATATTGTGGTTAATTTGAGCCTATTTGCATAATTCCTTGAGCAAAACATCTCCGGGTAAATTCAAAATGGTGTTTATCACAGTGAAACTGAAAAACAGTGTTGTTATTCTTCAAACATTTCTCATTTTCCTGTGTAAACTGCTCAAAACCTTTTTGTTTGTTTCATTCAGAAAATATGATCTATTCCAAGGGATGATGGGGGGTTCGCAGAGAAAATTGCCTAAATGGGTGTCTTAATTTACCTTGAATTGCCATTTAAAATTCAATATTTGGAAGCCTTGAGAAATAGAACGTTGTCCCAAAGACCTTGAAAAGCCTTTGAAATGAAAATTTCCTGTCTGTTATTGTCGGTTCAATTGATAAAGTTAAGATATTTAGTCAAGTTGTCCATCCTTTTCCACTTACTAACAACATTAAACATTACTCAGTCCGGTTCTGTTGCTATCCTTGAGACAAGGAAGCTGAACACTACAACATTCTATCTTTGAGTCAAGCTCTACCAGGAAATGTGTAATAACAATGATGTCACAGTGATACCATTGTCTAAAAAGTTCTTTTTCTTCACGGACTTTAACCCTTTCACCGATTAAACCCGGTGTACGGGGATAACGAGAGTGCCACCCGTACGACCATCCCCGGTTGACCGGGTTAGCTTTAAACCTGTTGGCCATCACGATGGGTACAGCACTTTTATTTTTTTGCATTCGTTTTAACGGAAACCTATCAAACACTGTATACTTCTGGAAAGTCAAAACCTTGATCAATTTGATTCTCGAAATTATTTGTTCCGCAAAAGAAATAAAGCAAAATTAGATGTTGAACGAAAAAAATCGGAGCGAAAAATGCGTTTTTTTCCACATACCGTGTGACGGGCCTCTCGGCAGCAAGCCGCAGAAATGAAAAAAATCATCGAAAACCTTATCCTAACTCCTGTATTTTTGATGTTACACGACTGGTAAAGCGTGGTGAATATTCTCCAGACGATTAAAACTGCCAACGACAACCGGCAAAGTTTATTTCCATATTTTTACGAGTCTTGATCCACAAAGTTTGACAACCAACTTTCTATTTCGCCCAAGATGGTTGCCGTCTTCGGACGACGAGCCAATCGGTATGCGTAATTTCGCCCACGTGACCTCCATCCGCCAACAGATAAGAAGCGCGTAGACAGTGGCTGGAAAAATGGAATTACATCATTTTCTATCCAATCGTATCCTCCGTTTTATTTTTGCCATCCGTCCCAGATCATGTGATGTACAGAAAGGGGAAAGCCCACACTTTCCAATGAGAGGTCAAACATTGCAAATGGCCGAGTACAACTCAAGATAAACACTGTCAAATGCGATCGAAAAAAGACGATTTCTCCGTTGAATTTTGACGTTTTCAAGTCGAGAAAGCCGGGGAAAGAGCATTCTCTTGAAGTAAAACCTAATTTTGTATGCTATTTGATTTATTTTGCTATAAAACTGGAGCAAATAACACCGGAGTGTTCATTGTGGAGACGGGGTCCCTATGTTTTTCTACAAATCTCAGACGCAAACATGTTTTCTAACATTCCAAAGACAACATATACAAATTTTAACAGTTCTCAGGGAATTGATCGTCAGCAGGTCACTTTTGTCAGGGGAAATAATTGGTGAAAGGGTTACTGCAGTAAATTAGGAAATATTAGTTTTGGGACTTTTAACTTTTAGTCAGAAAAGGGCAATTTTTTATTTTCACGTTCATGAATGCCATTTTTTGAAATCACCAATGGTTCTCATTTCACGTCATTGTAACACCATGGATTTAAGCCTAATTCTCTTTCTAGTATAATTTGGCTCACTAATGCCCGTCGCCTCGTCGCCATCTCGTTGTGTCTTTTCGAAACCAGGGCAAAGTGATGTCATGATGTCAAACTTTAAAAGATCTCTCCCAAACTTTGCGAAAGTGACATATGTTACGACAGGTACAAAATAAAACACATTTGACCATGAACAACTAATTATTGTTTCCACCATTCGCAAGAAAATAGCAGGAATTTGTTTTAAAAATCAATTGCATGGCAATGTCAGTAGATACATAGGGGGACACAGTGTGTCACGTACCAAAATGTAGGTCAAGGTCACTGTGACCCCAAAATCATGAAATTGTTAAAAATTAAAAAAATATGCATCTGTTGATACATTAAGGGGAGACGATGCGTCATGTAACAAAATGTAGGTCAAGGTCAAATGTCAACCCCAAAAATCATTAAAAATCATGATTTGTTGTGTCCAGTGATACATTAAGGGAAGACACTGTATCATGTACTAAAATTTAGATCAAGGTCAAAGGTCAAGGTCACTGTGACTCCAAAGTCAGAAAATCATTAAAAGTAACATTTTCGCCCGTCGAAGACGAGGTCATGTAATGCAATGGTTAGTTCTGTCCATCTATATCTGTCAATCCATCTATTAACATTTGTTGTCCATGCGATATCTCTAGTTTCAAGGTATGCATTGGTACCAAACTTTGGGTATACCTTACTTGTGTGGCAAAGAGGAACCCTATTCATTTTGAGGTCAAAGATCAAGGTCACAGTCCCCCAAAACGGAGTCCAGTTTATCTTTGTTGGGTTGGACTATTCAGAGTTGTCTCCCCTGCATGTAAACACAAAATCTTAGACCTTTGTCTGGATTGCTAGCTATCAATTTGGACTAAGGCCATTTAAAACAACCTTGAAATTGGACCAGTGTAATTCCAGATGTATGGGCATATATTGAAGCCCCTTGTGCTCTTGTTTGTATTATTTTTATTTATTTATTTATTTTTTTGGTGGGGTAGATGAGCAAAGTGTGAACAATTTGTTCCATTAGTTTTGCGAGATGCATCAATTGTTCTTAATTTGTCAAACCCTTCTGGACTGGGAAATGTCTTACTCTTCACAGAGTTTTTAACAGAATCTGTTCTGTTTCTCTGGGTTTACAGTGGGTTTACAGGTTTGACCTGGAAATAGCTGAACTTTTCATTGCTGGTGGAACTGGACAGGGTCTGCAGATTTTGCCCTTTTTCCACGCAATTAACGCAAAGAGATGTAGGATAGGCACTTTTCCAGTTGGTAGGGCCGAGAACCCACATATTACTTTGTTTGGCCTCAGTAAACGATATTTAGTATACCACACTTTGTATTTCAAATAATATTGCATCAGTTGATTGTCTAATTATGAATGATTGTTTGTGTTGAGCAGATGAGGGAGGCGCATGCAGCTCAGCGCCGACTTGAGCAGGAGGCCAGCGAGGCATTAATACGCCAGCTTCAGGAGGAAGAGGACAAGAAGGCAGCGCAGAGGCAAACTGAACTGGAGGCATTAGAGAGTCATGATCGAGATTTAGCGCAAGAGTTGAGCCAGGTGATCAATGAGGTATCTTTCTTTTTCAGCTCCCCAACAATATTGAACAGGTCAACAGGCTTTAATACGACTTCAACATTGTAGAAGATGATTGATAAGCAACTTGTGTTCCCCATTTGAACAGTGCCTAATCCAGACTGATTTTGAACTGAACAAGTAGTGAAATAACTCAAAACTATGTCTACATGCAATGTAAATGCAAGTACGGTAAGTTCCCTAAGTATTCGCGACCCTAAGTAAATTCGAAAACGGGCATTTTTCGCCAGGTCACGTGACACTGTTCCCTAAGTAATCGAAAACGGCCCATTCGTGAAAAACCGCGGTCCTAACTATTCGAAAGTCCCCCATTTATGTGGTCGCGAGATTGATAATATTGTGGGCTTATGTAGTTGTGGGATGGGAAAAACGGCATCAACGAGTTCGAGAGCGTGTCAAAAGTTTTCACATTCAAACTGAAAGAATGCGTCAGAAAATGAACCCGTACTGTTCTTTTTCTCCCAGCAAACGAACGTCAGGCAGTCAGAAAATGAACACTATCCCGTCAGAAAAAGGAGCATCAGAAAAAGAACGTTCTTATTCGAGCGTTCAAATTAGACGGAGGCGTGGGATATTATGAAATACCAACCCGGTTGTGAACAATCTCCTTTAAAGCGCCGCTCAATAGCCGTTTTACTCTCTTTCAAACCTATTTACAATATTTTCAGCTTGTTATATCCTGAAGAAGAGAGTCCTAAATATATTTTAGAGGGTTTTACGAAACCAATCGCCACGACAGCGTCAGAAAATGAATATACGAAAGTGAACATCCTTTTTTTTCGTCAAAATTCGATGACGGGACTTAGCATAGCTCCCATATCCATTCCCAATAAAAATGGATACATCTGTTATTTGAAAGCAATTATAGCAAGGACTCTAGGTTAATACGCAGTTTACTTAAAGGGTTTTGAAAATATTGGTGTTTACACAGCTGTGTGATAGAATGATTTGCTGACATGCATGGAAAGATTGAAAGAATGAGCCAGGTGGGATTATCAGCGACTTTGTATTCTTCAGAACTCCCCATATGAACCTCTTTTAGCTGGCAAATTCCCATGCAGTTCGTGATGCCAAGCAGAGATAAACCCCTTTTTCAGCCCATATGCAGGACTTGTCCATTGATATGTAAATGTATCCAATATTGCAGCCCGGTTTTGGCACAAGGCCAAAAGTACTGAGAGTTCAAGAGAGGAAGTGCTTTGATCCTGCCTGGAATGGAGACATTTAAGACTACACGAATCATCAGAGTCCAGAGAAAACTAGTATTATTCAAATTAGCTAGAGCCAGTTTCAGCCCAAATCGTTTATTATGTGCCAACAAGGCAGAGTGTTGGATCAGTTTGCATATGCAGACCGATTGTATAACCCCTGACCACAGGC
>JAVTVY010000833.1:0-34019 GCA_036873755.1 Hanleya hanleyi
AAAATGTCATTTTTGACAAATTTGAAAATTGTGACCGAGGTTGTTCGATATTTCTCAGAAAAATGGATGAGTGGTTTGCTAAAGCTCAAGAGAGGCTTCTCAGACATTCTACCCCACAAATTGGCAAATATGGCTGCATCGAGTGGCACGGAGCCAAAACTCACAATGGGGGGTATGGAAAACTAAATTTTAAATCACCAAATGGTGAAAAAAAGGAGTATAGGGCCCACAGGCTACAATACATGGTGGCGAAGAAAATACCCCTGCTCCCAACACACGATCCTGCTGGTCATGCCCTCGATGTCAGCCATATTTGCCATTTGCGGACCTGTCTCAATCCAGCACATCTCACATTAGAGCTCCATTCCATAAATATGGAGAGGCTTCAGTGTAAAAATCAGGGCAGGTGTTTTCAGTTCCATATCCCCTATTGCTTGCTATAACAATTAAATGTTCAGGTGAGCTATACCTACACCTCTTTACATCCCCCCCCCCCCACTAGAAGTTATATAATTCTCACTTCTCATTACTATCACTTTCAGCTTCTCTTTTTCTGCGCAGATTATAGTATGAATGAAGGCGGAGAAGCTCGGGCCTGGTCTCATATTCCACCACTGGTTTTAACATATCTGTTTTATAATATTCTCCCCCCTCTTCCCCGATTTTTGCATGTAATTCATAGAGAAATTTTTTCTTAGCAATTCTGGCAGCTTTCGCATCAGCACTAGCCTTGGCGACTTTTCGTTTGTCATCGATTCTCTGTGTTCTGTTCAGTTCTCGAGCCACACACGACCCCTTGGTAATTGGAGCAGAAACAGATTCACATTGTTTAATTATTGATTCAGTGATTCCAGAATTAACAGCACTGATTGCACTGTGTGTTCTGGCTTCAAAGTTTCTCGAGAAAGTTTTGTTTTTGGGGACAGACTTACTGATGGCACGATTTACAGCTTCACTCTTCTGTGTGTTCAACATGTGTTTTGTCTTTTCCAGAATGTCCTGGCCTATTCTGAAATTTATACATTCTCTGAGTTTAACTTCATCTAAAGTTATGAATGGAATGTCAGCTATTTCATCTTCAGCATCAATGAGTTCATCCACTAAAGGCATTTCTATTACATCAGGTTCATTTTCAGTTCTGAAATTAACTTTGAAGTTAGCAGACAGAAAACAGCTATTCACAACCCAGTTGTCTGTCCTCGACCCTTTACACACATAGGAATACATCCTGCATAAAGAGTCTCCCTTATAACACTCCACGATTGCATCGGTAACATATGTCATTGCAGATTTCAGTTTCTGTTGGTGTCGACCAAGCTGCCGGTGTGCTTCCTTGTGTTCCGCATGACATCTGCTGGCCAGATCATCCGCGAATCGACTGTGTTGTTTTTTCCGATCATCTGCAGTTTTACCCGGGAACATATCCGCACTGAACACCATCTTATTAATCTTCTTTCTTTGACTTTTTCCAAGGTGGCGAGTATCTAGCTGGTGTTTGGGTTCAGAAGACATGTCACCCTGATAATACATGTCACTCGCTGCAGAAAATGACCCACCGTCAGCATCTGTAGCGACATGCTTCACTTCAGTGCCACATTTAGTTATATTTTCAAAACTCTCCTTGGCCCACTGTTTTTCATTGCCAATCACATCATGCCTTTGTAATGTGGCCGAACAGTGCCCTTTATGGTCTGGGCACTTAACAGCCTTTCCAGTTTTTCTCTCTATCCGTCTTGCTGTTTGACAAAGTTTGTTTTTTAGCACTAAATCGATCACCCTCTTCTGTTTTGTAGAGTTCTCGATGTTTGTCAAGCTCACCTGAGTAGCCGGCTGGAACGGTGTTTTCCCAACAGATGAATATGGAGGATTATTATATCTGCAGTCCATTTCCACATTAATTGGAGAATTTATAGGTAATTGTTTCACTTGATTCATTCCCTCAATCTCCTGAATAACTTCTAACATGTCACTTTTGTTCTGCTCCACCAATTTCTCACCCACTAAGTTACTAGCTTTCTGCATACCACTGAGGGAGGGGCTTGGCATATTCAGTGTGTGAAGCACCTGATTAAATTCTGTATTTCCAATGCTGGTATGACTCAGGCCCACCTGTAACCGGTAATTGGGAGCGACTGGATTCCTCCCCGGTTTTCCTCTCTTCACTTCATCAAACAGTTTCCATCTTTCGGACCTGAACCAACACTGGTTGCAAACTAAGTTTTCTTCAAAACCCATTCCTCGTTTAGTTTCTCCCTTAAAGTCCCATGTTAATTTTCCAACACAACTTGGATTAAACTTTAAGTGCTCTGAAAATGCAGAATTCCACATGTTCGCTGTTTGCCCTAAATGTAAGAATCTATAGGTGTTCAGTTCTGGGTTATCGGTATCCGCCTTCAGGTATGTGTCCATAAGGCGAGGGGCGGGTGGGCCGGGTCTCAGTAATCCTGTGTCGCAAGTCTCCATATCTGCATCCACCAGGTTTATGCGCTCTATCCTGTCCTGGCCAATCTCAGACTTCACATAGTTTTGGAATACTCTCTCATCAAGTCGGACATATTTTTTCAAATTTCTTCCGATTTTTTTTCCGGGCTGGCTTTCCAATGATCATAGGCGACATGCCCTTTTTTGAACCTAGTTGGCACATTTTTCCTCTTTCCTTTGGCCATGATTATAAAACTTCCCACAAAATATATCTTACTATCTCTCTCTTCAATGAATAACTTGTTTCTGTGGTTTAATCCCAGCAGCTTTCATTTTATTTGGAATATCTAGACTGTCCTTGACCTATCCCCCCATCTCTTATCTAACAGGCTGGTGCAATCAATGTCATAAATCTCCCAGAGATTGGTGTAATTTTAATCTTTTATTTGAATTGAAGCATCATAATCAATGTATCTTTCTTGCCAAGTAACTCTTAAGGTGTTTGTTTCCCAGCAGATAAAACAGTAGGGTCGATTTCCAAAGATAATCTCTATTTAGGGGGGAGGGGTGATATCCTGTTACATAACTCCAGCCTGGTAGATAGTGAGGTAAATTCACACCCAGTGTGAAAACACTGAATGCCAACATTAAACAAGAAACACAAAATATTTCAGTTTTCAAAGTTTTATTTTAAAATATATAGACTCTTGCCCTTTCATATGAATGAAAATACATTCCTAATACATGTTAATGTACAAATATAGGTGGACTATATATTCTGCTAATAACTTTACAGCAAATAGCCATAGAATGTTAATATTCACACATACAAGTACTAATGATACATGGATTTCACAGATGCAATTTTATTAATTTCTTTTCAATTTTGTCTATTTGTAGGTCACAAACCTCCATTGCATTTAGTGGGTCCAAGATAATACTTGGGAGTAAACTTTCGGCGACCACTGATTGGCTGTTATTCTAAGTGGCAGTGAAAAGGTTTGTGCTATATTCTATAATTCATTCCTATATTATTTGACGCTCAGGAATATGGAAGAACCATTGTCACAGGTTAATAAAAAAAAATTTAGCCCGGTTTTCTTGACCTCCCTCAACCCTGGTTACCAAGGCATTAGACGCCATGCCCTCATTCCCAGGATCTGCCATTCAGAAAAATGGTAAGGAATGTATGCTGATTTTTCCATATTTTTTAGAGGAAAAGCCAGGCTATCCAGTGTGGTATGTGAGTAGTGGCCGCGAATATTAGGGAATATAGTTTTGGCCAGATGTGCCCAGCTCATTTACTACATAATAAGTAAGGCAAATATTTAGTGGTTTGTGACCTTTAAGGCGTGTGGACAGTGTACTGTTATACACATCAGGATACGGTTAACATTCCGTGGTTCTATAAATGCTAGCAAGCGTCAAATACGACATTCAATATTCAACCGTCGTCCATAAAAGAATATACACGTCAATAATCGAAAGACCCATTTCCTATGACAGTTAACACCAGTTTCAAATGTGTACGCAATTTGAATAATATAACACAAGATGGTTGCCTATAAGAGAGAAGCGATCAACAGTTTTCAATGTTGTCAGCAGGACACGATGATGCCCTATACATAAAATCCTAATCACTGACCATAAGGCAGTTAACCATACTGCATCTATATGGTGAGCAAAAAGGTCAGTTGACGTTCTACACTTCTGCAAGGTGCGTCCTTTGCTCTTCTGTGTGGAACCAATCGATATGAAAGACTTCGAGCCAAATATAATAAAGCGAAATATCTGCATCCTCAGATTGTATGTTATTGCATTTGACATACAACTGATGATCTTCGCCATCCATACCCGCCCACTTGCAAATCTCAATTGTCCATGAGCCAGGACCCCGAAATTTGAAATTGGTCTTACTCTCCCTCAAAAGTGTTTGGTCGACTAGTGTAGTTGTAGTCTGGCAAAATCCATTACTTTGTGTTCATCTAGCATGACTTGCGGGAAATGTTAGGTATCGTCATTTCTATGAAGTCATTTGTGACGTCAACAGGGGTCATCTCCAAATTTCTATTGAATCATTTTTGCGGAAATCTATAAATAAGTATTTTATGTACTCAAGAATGTAGCACCAAAGTCAAAT
Source organism: Hanleya hanleyi (assembly GCA_036873755.1). Lineage (NCBI taxonomy): Eukaryota > Metazoa > Mollusca > Polyplacophora > Lepidopleurida > Hanleyidae > Hanleya > Hanleya hanleyi. Next base: position 4,562 of record JAVTVY010000833.1, read on the forward strand.
TAAGTGTGTATACCATCTCTTCTACGTGTAGGTACCAACGATTACGTTTCATAAAGAATGAAGCTGTTAATATTTGCGTATATCTTGCCTTATAAAAACTCATGTCCCGCTCCTGTCTGAAATGGTTGAGAACACCCACAATTGGAATGATGGATTTGTAACAAAGTACCGGTATGCCCATAGAGTTCCCTCAACGTTTGTTTTTGCATATTTAGACCCTATGGAATATAAAATGTAGGATATATATTCCAGAATATTTTGAAATTGGTGAGATATGTAAGAGATGGTAAAAATTTACGGCGTCGGCCGACTAAAAAACAAGCATATGACTTTACAGGAAAGTATTCATCGGAACCCCACATTCAGACTGAAATACGGAGGATTGCTATAGCCCTGGTATCTCAGCCTTGCTTTTATTACTGAACTCGTGTGTAAATTATGAAGTAACCACACCATTTAAAGCTGATTTCACATTTCTGGAGGTTTTTATGTGGAGCAATGGCCATCCAAAATAGGCCAAGATGCGTGTTAACAAACAGTGAATTGAAATAACGGTCCTAGTTGAATAGAAGAAATACCGTACTATCCGTATACCAAACTTGCACTGAAGGTGGGAAAAATCGAAACTCTCATTTTTGGCAGAGATTATGTTTAGGTGTAGTGGCCTGAAAACCTAGAAGATGGAATTGTTCGATCCGATACCTCTGATATCAGGAATGGACATGTCTCATGGACATGCGCGGAATGTTATCTCATAGTGAATTGAAAGAGAACTCAGAGCTCACCGGCCTTTACCTATTCGTTGCAATGGAAATGGGGAATATCTAAAAACAATACATGTTTGTCAGATATTAGTGTTAAGAGGTTAACAGATTTGGACTTTTTATTTAGTGGTCTGAAGCATATATATATATATCCCAAATTATCCTAGTCCAGATGCTCAAGATAAGAAACGGTGATCGTTTACTCCATAGTGTGAATCATGCGATCTACCCAGGCCAGCAATGAACAGCCCAAATGAACATCTATAATAACAGCTACAAATCATCACTTTTGGTTCCTGTGATGTTTTCAGAAATGTGCAGTCAGTATATTTGTCTGTGGGGTCAAACTTATTGTCAGTACGCCGGTGTGATGGATAAGAATGTCCTGGTGATTAGTGTACCTTTTTATATCCTTCTCTGCTGCAACCAAAGACGGAAAATTGTGCCCAATGTAGAGAAAAATGTCCTAGCTGGGACACTTGTAGCCAACGAACATTCTTAGCCTCCACCGGCATCGTTTTCCATCGACCTTTTAATGCTGCGTTTAATTGTTGCCTGTATATGGTGAGATTCGGCTAGTGGACGTTTCCTCCCCGAGACATGCCCACTGTACAGATGATTGTGATTGTAGTTTTGTGACTTGTAAACATGGTAGAGAATGAAGCGCTTGGTCGGTATCTGGCCTCACAGGTATATGCTCTGAATAGGAGCTTGCATTCTATAAATACTCACCCGTTTGGTTCGTTTTTTCAATCTGGAGATCAAATTGTTCATCATTTTCCAACAGAGGACTTGATAGATCTGTTATATCATGGCTCTGAAATATATGTATATAATACCACTCAAGCCGGTGCTAGGGGCCCTCATATGTCCACATGAAAAGCTATAATGAAAGTGTGGCTGGGATACATTTTTTAGAAATTTGCCGGCAGTATATTTGTCTGTGGAACTCGGCATCGTTTTTAATGTTGCGGTTTGTGTAGCTTCCATCTTTATGATCGCCACCAAGTTTATGCATACACATCTGAGAGCGCAATCAGGTTTGAGCGACCTAAAAAAATCAGGAAAGTAAATAACAACAGTAATTCCCCTAATATTTCACAAGACTTAACATGAGGTGTAACTCTCGAGGAGGGTTGAATGCAAGAATCGTTCAAAATCGTGAATCATTACAGGGCTTTGAACGTGAGAAGTTCGTAAGAGATCCAGTGAAATAATATTTTGCCGATAATTTATAACATTTATTTTGATTTAGGCGAAAATCTAACACTAACATAAAAAAAAGTAGAATCTCACCCGGACAGTGTACCCACAGAAATCTGCAGTAAGTATTGAGAATTTGTTTAGGTAAACATGATGATAGCGGTCGCCTAATAGATTACTGATTACTGATTATAGATTACTGATTATAGATTACTGATTTCTAATTCATATGAGTATTAAAAGATGTCAGTTGTAGAATACTATTCATCCGATATATTTTCGTCATCATATCGCTGAGATTCCGACTTTTATGTACATAAACGGAAGCTCCGATTTAACATCTAAACCCCTCTTAAACATCCTTAGGACAGTATTCAGATCAGCTGTATCAGAAACGGATGTTACAGATTTCTATATTTCATAATAAGTTTGACGCGTATATCGTTCAGCCAAACGAGATCAATGTTAACCAGTTGCTACACGATACATCGCCACCTATAACCTATGAGTCTTATAAACTTTCATATTTGTTGAATAAGATTGTGGGGCAGTCCATATAATTCATATACATTATTGTTGTACAACTTGGATGCATTATCCGGCGGAGTATATTTCTCTCTTTTGCCTGAAACGTTGCAATAAGACACGCCCGGATAATGACTGTTGCAGTGTGACCAGCTATCGATACTCCCATTTCTACACTCCCTGACTTATAATTTTTGGTACGAAGTCCCGACTGAAATAATGTGATTAACTGCCAGATACACTCCGAGTGTCTCACTAGGGAATACAGCCTTTCGATTACGAAACCCAATATTCATCATGGTTGACCTATCGCTAAGTGAATACTTCCCTCACACATTTTAGTCGAAGCAAACACATTTCTGGAACTAAATTAAACACTTTAAAACGTATCTAGGCGTATCATGCAAACCTTTCGTAATTGTGCGATGATTGCAAATTACATGTGCTCGTATGACCATTATAGATTCTGATACATAAGAGAGGGTCTTGAATGTCCTAGTAATGTCCGGGTCGTCGTCAAGATAAGACGTTTACCAGAATCAATCTCTGGAGGTTCGCAATACTCTTGATCTTACAAGGAGAACAGAGAGACTTTCCACATTGCCAGATATCTATTAACCCTTATTCTTTTTAACTGCTTTTCTATAATACATATTGCAAACAATGACTTGCATATTCACTTGGATGCATGAATACTAATCATATATGGATTGAAGAAATACTGTTCCGAGATCGGGATCATTGTCCATGGGACGTGGTGCCAAGGATAGGTACCAGGCAATGCTTTTGTGACGGATCTGACATATTTATTCACCAGAAGCAATCACGAGACGCTCACCATATTTGGATATCTTTAAAATTGCTCACAGTTGTGTACAGTTATTGGAGGGGATGAATGATGATATGCTGTCATCATGTTCAAAACCTCTACAACATCAGAGATAGGAACATAGAAAAGAGTTGAAAATTACAGTTAAAATGTTCGGCATTGTTTTCCAGGTGATTACAGTAAATACAGTTGTCTTAAAATGTGATGTTTTTAGCACCATCATACCAAGAAATTAACCAATAGTGAACCAGTATCCATTTGCTATATAGTTTAAGCCTTCTCACACATGGTTCGCCATTTAAACATAACGACTGAATGTTACATAATTCCTATTTGTTCAACAATACAGATATTCCATTTCATGCCTGCACATTACTATTATGCCTCTATTAATTTCAATGCCTTTTTAGTTTTTAATTTTGTTTTTATTCAAATTTTATTTCCAGGTTTAAATATACTTCATACACTGCAGTCCAATAAAACCGAATTGTTCGTGATATTAATCAATATTATGATTGACCAGTGGATTTCAATCAATGGACATTGCTTACTATTGACACTGCACTTCCAGGCACAGTCTACCCACGATCGTTGATTGATCATCAAATTTTCAATCCCTGTCAAAAGAATTCACGTAGTCCTGTCGAATTACAATAATTCATGACTATTGTTTTGTTTTCTAAAGATGAGATGTCCCTCGGCTAAATTCTCCGTTTAGCCTTCTTCAACATGGCGGTTTGTGACCTGGAGAGTGAGTCAAACTGTTCTGTACAGTCTTACGGACTCCACATTCCACTATCCTAAAGGCAAAATTATGGAGAGGATGGGGTGGGTCGGGTTTGGGAGATTTTTGGGAGACAAGTATGTAGCAAGCGCAAGTATTACATTTAATACTAATTTCACCCTCGTCTGAATCGTAGTATGTTTGCGTTCAAACGACGAATCTAGTTAACGACGAGTTCATCACAGGAACAAATACACATCGCAGAATAGAACGATACACAAGGCGTAGATATCCACCGACTCTGTGCTAGGTTCCCCCAGTATCACCTCTGGGGATTGGCGAACCGACCCGCTTATTTGTTCTGGCATCTGGCTGAGTACCTCCATAATCGCAGTTTTTATGCGCCCGTTTGCGCCATCTAACGAAAAAAAAAAAAATTAATAGAGAGAATACATTATTTGTCTCAAAAAGAACGAAGACACTGCAAGATTTAGCCGTTGAAACATTCCATCGCCTGAAGCATGTTGGTCTACCTATCAGTGAGAATAAATCGGCAGCTAAAACGAAATATAATAAATAAAATCATCCGGGAAGGGGGGAGGGGAGAGAATTTTGCTTAACGTCACACTCAAGTTTGTTTCACTCATATGGTGACTCTCAGTTCGGTTGGTGGAGGAAGCCGGAGTACCCGGAGGGAACCACCGTCCGTCGGCAAGTATCTGACAAACTTTCACACATGGATCAGCTGGGCTCGAACCCGTGCCGGTTCAGCGGTGTGATACTGGCGGTCACCAGCGTAGCGCCTTAGACTACTCGGCCGCCGAGTAAAATCAACCGGTAACGACCGAACACCTTACAGAGAATGGTTTTACCTTACATGCGTGCAAAAAAAAGATTCCAGGGCCATTTGAGTGTTGTTCTTGTTACAGTGTATTTTGGAAAATGCTGTAAAGCGTATGCCCGAGGATAACGTCACTTAAATTAATTCCTGGATTTGAGTAAATGTTCAATACTGAGAGAGCAAGGATGAAACACGATAACGAAGAGACTTAAAGACTTTGGTCAGTGTTTACAAATTATGCACAATATGGAATAAGCCCCTGGAAAATACAAAAATAAACAATTGGTGATCGCCTGTGTGAAGACGGGTACCGGTGGATGGATGGATTTACTTGGGCACCCCATCGTGATACGATGGGTACTGGTCATGCAGGACATGCCGTGCAACCCGTCCCCCACATCTCCCTACACATGGTCCCTTGTACCAGTCCCTTGTACCCCACAACAAAAGTTATCGCGTTGCTTCATGAGATAAACAGGATACCTACGGCGGCTCAGGTACTGAAAGTGGGATTTTTTGGACTGTAGATCCATTTACACAAGCCGTCCGAACCAGTCAAGAAGAATAAAAGAGTGATAAAGACCTGAAGAATTATTCTCAAACATTTGAAGAGCCAAGACATGCAGAAAATTTCTTTATTATTTATATAACAGTGAAATCCTTATATTTTCTTCACTCTTAAAAGTGATATTTTCATTGCAGTTAGATAACACTTTTGCAGTTAGATAACACTTTTGTTATCTAACTGCTGAGTACATGTGAACTCTGACCTGACAGTGACGTTGCCGGAACTACTTATTTCACTACGGTACTTTCATTCTGAGAATGCTTGCCAACAATTCATAACCCTTCAAAACTTCGTAATGGAATGAAGATCATTTCATATAAAATTCAATATATCTTTTATTTAAGTGTTAGCTAACATATCCACGCAGCGCTGGTACGATCTATAAAATACTTTGAGTGATCGGCCTCAATCGTCGGTCGATCTGTCTCAATATTTGGGCGAAGTTTTTTTCAATGGTCTTGGACGATTTGGCCTTGGACGATATGACCTGATATCGTGATGTCAGGTCTATTTTTAGACTTTCGCAGTAAGTGAACTTTTAGGCTCCTTCGACATAAAACAACAGTTGTTACGTCAACCAAGAATGCACAATTAATACTGGTAGGAGTAGAAATAAAGTTACTAACCACCTTGGGTACTTAGACTTTCGCAAAGATGATGCAGAAAAGCGTGAAACCCGCAAACTGCGATGGGCTGGCTTTCTGCATGTTCAGTAGGAAAACGCTTCAGTTACGTTCGAGCCCAAAGATATACAAACAAGCTAAAAGGGGATAGCTCTAAAGTTGATTTCTCATATGCTGCATAGCGGTTTCCACATACAGTTACCCAGACGGAGAGCTTGAAGTTGCAGTTTGTCGTGTTTATCCGACCATGCGTGTTCGGCACAGTCGCGAGTCGAGTCAGCAGTGTTGTGTTTTTGTTGCCCGTTCTTCCGGTTTCACTTCAGGCAATTCAACTGAACCGAGATGTAGACAGCTATGAACAAGCCCACGTGTCACTGTCGTTCGTGAGAACTTGCCTTTCTTTCACTGTCGGGTAAACTGAAAGTCTGTAAACTCTTCTAAATTCAAGAAGATTTTTACTTATCGCTTCGATCGCGATCTTTCGACTCAACCGATTGATTGACAGTTGCACGTGACTTCAGACGGGACTCTTCCATTCCCATTGGCTAATGTCTTTGTATTTCTCCGCGGCATGAACAAAATAAAATCCGACCTAATTTGTGTTAGAAAATTACTTCAAAAGACAGCCCACGGTGTCTAATATTACAAAATTCATAAGAAAAATAATGTTCTATAAATAATAAATAGAATATTGCACTGTTGAGTTTGAATAGCATAAATATTTGTTCGAGTGAAAGGTGGAAGGATAACCCACGAGACGCTTCGCGTCTCGTGGGTTATCCTTCCACCTTTCACTCGAACAAATATTTATGCTATTCAAACTCAACAGTGCAATATCCTCTATTTATTTTTCCGGGGTTTTTTGCTGCTGCCTATTCTTATAACATTACGGTGAGCTAAAGTTACTCGTGGTAAGCATTTTACGATGGGAAGGAAACATGGCCGATTTCCAAACTGTCGAGTAATGTATTGCCCAAATTTGTCTTATTATTTGGTACATAAAGAAAATGGAAAATTGTTTTCAAAATTCATCGTCAAATGTATGGCTAGAAATTAATCGCCCATGTCAATATATGTATGGTAACCTTTCTATTTCTGTATTTTGCAGGAGCTTATTCCATATTGTGTAAAATTTACACTGACCAAAAGTGACACAGCCTTATGGTACACGCTTCTCATCTTATTGTCGTGTGCCATACTTGCACACTCATTATTGAACATTTACTATATTCCAGGCGTTAACTGCACCGCACCACACACATAAACGTCATTATCTTTAGGCATACGATTTTCCGAAAATACACTGCTTGTAACAACAACAACACTCGGTTCACTAACGCCTTAAAAATAAAGTTCATTCCCGTACATGAAAGTCCCGTAACTTATGTTTCGATTTACCGCCTTGGCCAAAGGATTTATCAACCTTGTAGATAGTAAACTTGGTCGTGGATGCCTCTTCGAACTGAGCTATTACCTCATCAACCTCATCGATGAAACTAACAAACCCAAGGGATAAATCAGGGTGAAGAGAATTGAAGCACATCGGCGGAAACTTCTCACCGCTTGTAGTAAAATGCACGACCATCATCGCCATGGCCGGCTGTGTTGTCAAACTATGTCACTGTATTTCCCGCGGTTTTCGACGACGTACACATATATTGATGACGCATGCTAATTAATATTAATGAACCTGGAGAAAAGGTTGAGTCGTGCCTCCGCCAGCCAAAAGTGGCACTAGTTCATATTACATGATTGCCATGTACACTGAAATTAATGGAAGAAAATGACCGTCTCCTGGTGAATTTGATAACAAATAATATTTCATCTCATAAGTCTGTCATCAATATGAAGAGTAATGACATTCACAAATAGCAAATGTACACCTTCAAAGCATGTTTCATAACCCTGTAAAGTCTCAGGAACATCTAACCAAAACTCTAGGACTACAGCTAATTGATAATACTTGAGTGTCAATGGCACATTGCAATGGTAGTGAAAACGGGCAAATTACAAGCGTCTGGTCCGTCATTCATCAAAGAATATCCGCGTCCATAATATAAAGACCTTTTCATATTCCATGTAACAGCATTAGCACCAAATACAAAAAGATTCATCAAAGAATATCCGCGTCCATAATCTAAAGACCTTTTCATATTCCATATAGCAGCACTAGCATCAAATAAAGAAAGACTATCATAGTATACATAAACATACGAGAGAGAAGCGGGCAACAGTTTTCAATGATGCCGGCAAGACATGATGTTCCAAAAATATCAAATCCGTATCGCTGATCAGTATTCTTATTCTATATGATATTAGTTCAAAACGTAATCAATTTGACGAAAATTAATCTTTCATCTCATAAATAGCAGGTGCATATATTCAAAACATGTTTAATAAGCCTGCAAAGGTACTAGTCGATTTACTTGAGTTCCAATGGTACACTATAAATTGATGTCTATAATGGCAAAGTCCAAAACAGCTTACATTTGACAAAACAAAAATACTATTTCATTCTCACAAAAAGCAGGTGCATATACTCAAAGCATGTTTATTAAGCCTGAAAAGAAAAAAATCAGGAACATGCACTCAAAACACTAGGACTAGCAGATTATACTTGATTTCCAATAGATTTGGCAAAGTCCAAAACGTTATAAATTTGATGAAAATTAACATTTAATCTCACAAATAGGAGATGCATATCTTTAAAGCATGTTTAACAAGCCTGAAACGTTTCGAGATCATCCACTCGAAACTATGGGACTATTAGATTATACTTGAGTTCCAATGGTACACTATAACTGATGTATTTAATGACAAAGTCCGACACATCCTAAATTTGACGAAAATTATTTGTTTATCTCACAAATAGCAGGTGCATTTACCTCAAGCATGTTTAACAAACTTGAAAAAGTTTTAGAACATCTACTCAAATCTCTAGGGCTTGTAGATCATACTTGATTCCCAATGGTACACTGACAAGGTCCAAAGCACAATAAATGTTACAAAAATTAATATTTAATCTAATAAATGGCAGGTGCACATCTTCAAACAAATCTGAAACGTTTCTAGAGCATCTGCTCTAAACTCTAGGATTAGTAGATTATACTTGAATTTCAATGGTACACTGGCAAAGTCTAAGACATGATAAATTAATCTTTCATCTCATAAATAGCAGGGGTACATCTTAAAATCATGTTTAACAAGCCTGCAGCGTTTCAGAAATATCCACTTCAAACTCTAGTACGGTACTAGTAGTAATAAATTATGCTCGAGTTTCAATGGTACACTTTAACTGATGTCTAAAATGGCAAAGTCCAAAATATCATCAAGTTGACAAAAATAATAATAATTCATCTCAAAAATAGTAAGTGCATATATTCCAAGATTGTTTAGCAAGCCTAAAAAAGTTGTGGAACATCCACTCAAAGCTCTAGGACTAGTAGATTATACTTGAGTTTCAATGATACACTATATAATTAAAGTCTATTATGGCACAGCACAAAACATCATGAATCTGAGGAAGGTGAATATTTCATCTCACAAATAGGATATGTACCTCTTCAAAACATGCTTAATAAGCCTAAAAATATCGGGAACAAACTCTAGCAATAGTGGATTATACAGTTTAGGTGTGACGGACGGACGGGCGGATAGACGAGCAGACAGAGTAAACACGATCACGCCTCTCGGCGTATGTTTTTTAAATTGTTTTCGAAATTGCAAATTATTTTAACATAGCGTGGACATGAGTCCTTCAGGACAGGCCACAAGCGTCTGGTCCGTCTTTCATTATTCAGCCGTCGTCCATTAAAGTATCTCCACGCCCATAATCCGAAGACCTATTTCATATAATAGCATTAGCATAGCAACAAAAGTATACAAAAACATAGGCTAGTTTCCTGCAAGGGAGAAGCGGTCAACAGTTTTCAATGAAATCTGCAAGACATCAAGATGTTCCTAAAATATCAAATCGTATCGCTGATCAGTATATTTAATCCATATGATTTTCTTCAAAATTCGTTATCTATAGAATGATGTATCTCAGCCACGCTTTGATTGTGACTGTTCATATGAACAGCATGAGTATCTTGAACTAAATGAGTTCATACGGCCCCTAATCCCGGGTTAAGCGGAATTAGACGCAAGTGACGAAACGTAACGCCATGGATCTTGCAAGCTACCCTCGTATTTTGCTATCAGCATGCGATATGTATCGCCAAAGGAGATGGTATTGTAAGGCGGGGTTTTTGCCCACAGCCAGCCGACTCATAGGAATGTACATTTCTTCTCTCCATCTGTCAATCACAATGCAATGTACCACTTGTCGTCGACGGCAACTGTCGATCAGCGGACTGAATGTTACGGTGAACCATGGTAGCTTCATATATGTTCGGTACCAAGGCGTTTTTATTTCACCACGTTGCAGTCGATTTTACATGTACATATTGGAGAATAAATACACAATTCAGGCAAATATATTGCCGTTGTAACAGATAGCCACTGATCGTTCGATTTCAACGTTTGACTAGCCCGTAATGTCCACACGGTATCGTGTCATCGGTAAACAATATTTATTTTACTTTTAATTGGTTCATAATGATAGCCTAAAATCTTATTTCAGATATACTGATGCAATTTTTTTTACAAAAATGAGAAAGATTGAAATAACTTGTCGACGTCACACATGTTGTCCACCTGGGATTCGAACTCGGTAAAATAAAATTTTGAGTCGACATACGAACAACTGTAACAGGCTATTTTGTCACTTTAATCTACTTACGAAAATTTCAAACGTTATGAATCATAACTTTTCATTTTTTTGTATGAAGGACTCCTTGGACCAAAAAGATCTTCCAGCAGTGGCGATATAATGTTACCACACAACACCAGGTTAAATGGCGTTTTGGTCCAAGGGGTTCTTCGTGTCTAAATGCGTGTCTGAAGGACTCGATTTAGACCGTTTTCTAAAGAAATGGCACAATCTGTGGATTTATGTTACATGTGATAACTATAATCATAACGCAATCGCACTAAAACTTTCACATATTGTGTTCTTATATTTTCTCTTGCCGTTACATTGAAACAGAAGTATTTTTACGACATTTTATTTTTTCGATTTTAACCGCACCACGTATAGGCCAAAATCCCGCCTTATCGTACCATCACCTTTGAGAAACACAGAGTGGAAGCACTTGGTGGTAACTCCATATTTTATAAGTTTCTGCAACAATGTTTTGTGACGTTGATTAAAATCGTCACATTTAGCGCAGGGTCTAGCAAATGCTACTAGACGAGATGTGTATACGCCATATGCAGGTCCCACTGGTATATTGCTGTCCAGAAGGAAATAGTTTACAATGTCGAAATTGTAATCATCTCTTTTGTCGTAAAATCGACAAGAGGTCTAGAGAAGGCCCGCTGCATTTATAGGTCTAAATATGATGTGTCGTTAGGGCTATCTGTAGTTTCCTTCAAATCCAGTGAAAGTTGATATTTATCCTTCGCTGCGTCATTTATATAGCGATTATCCACAGAGAAGATATCGTCTATATATAATATTTGGCGAATAAAATGGAACGAGCTTTGAATTGTTCGGTTTTTGAAAGCGCCTGGATATAGTCGTATTCATAAGAGAACCAACAATTTGTGTTACCAAATTTCATATAGATATTTTTAATGAGAAGTCCACTATTAGCCCTTCGGACAGGATCCCTTCCGGACACAAGCCCAAAGCGATTGTTCCAAAACTGGACACGAATCCACATATATTTTAATTGGGGGATCATGAACATTTAGGAAAAGAGAAAACTGGCCAACAATATACTTTATTCGTTATAATTTTTCTGTTCAGAAAGACAGACGAGACGAGGCACAGACAGTCACACAGCTGTTCTTATAGACTTGAGTCAGTTTAAAATTTATGTGCTGTTACTGTCAGTAAATATTGAGTTGGTATTAGTGTCATCGAGTGTGTACGAGTTGTCACAGCGACACCGCTCATCAATTACCAATATGCGAGTTGTCAGGGCATTTCCATCATAGCTCTATAGATTTGTATCTAATACCGCTTATGCCGGTACTAGGGGCCGTGTGGTCATGCCATCGAGGTTGCCACATGAACAGGTACATTAAAAGCGTACCTGAGATACAACACATATCACGAATCGTTAGATTCTTGGTATGTGCTTTAGAATAGGTTAACCAGAAGACTATACTGTGAAGTCATGGGGCTCTGTCAGTATGTCGGCACCTCTTTCCACTTCCCTTATATGCGTTGTAATCGAATATATGCATTAGTTTTATGGACAAGTGTATAGTTTTCTAGCCCACCCTAACCTCGAATTGTACCAGGCAAATGTGCTGCATACAAGTCATGTGCTACATCGCTTTTTAAATGTTGTTATTATATTGTGCAAAAAAAGAAAAGAAAACAAAATATATTGGAAATTAGTGTTGGTCATTTTTCTCTTTTCCCAAATTTGCATGGTTCCCCACATATAACTGCCGGCTCGTGTCCAGTTTTGGAATAAGCATTGCGTGCCCCTGACCGAAGAGTTTTTGCCCGAATGGCCCATGTCTTAGTGGCCTCCTGTCCTGAAGAACACTTGTTCCGGATCCTATTTTAATAACGATACCAATTTCATAGCAAAGTGAAGAATTCCGGTAAATTAAGGATAAGCCCATTATACCGCTTTGGAGATACATCCATGTCTTATACAAATAAGAATATTTTTTCTTTATGTCTACCAACATCTTCCATTCTTTTGTTATTGTTGCAAGAATTCGACATGCCTCTCATATACTACCGATTGTATACCGCGCGTACAAATTTGAGAAGGATGTGCTACCCGCATGTGATGCAGATCGGCCATCACCTTACTGATGCGACTGAGCAGCTTATCAAAATTATAACCCAATGAACTTCATCGATGATTTGCGTCACTTAAACACGCATGTTTTGAGTTATAGTGTATTGTGAAAGAAACTGGAGCTCTTCTGTGTGGAGAGGTTTATTCAGTCCTTACGCAGAGGTTTTGGTAGGAGCACAATGCCAGACAGAGTTCTCAAACTGTATGATCCTGTGTTACTGGTTTCAGTTCTGTAACAAGACTGTACTGGAGTTGGACCAGTGAGCATTTCCCTTGTTTTATAATGTCAATTTAGCTTTCTAGTTTCATAATTATGAACAACGGAAAAATGTTTTTATCACTTCCTTGGCAGTTTGGCCCTACCATAGGTCACGTAGGACAGATATTTGTCACTTCATATATGAAGAGTTCCATTGTTTTCACCCTATCAAAGTACTCGGGAAGTTCTGTGTTTTACAAAATGCATTCACCTTTATAAAAGCGGTATGATTGACTGGATTTTCTTCCAATTTTCTCAACAAGCCAATCAAACACCAGAATTCTTTTTTAAACCTTCTAATTGACCAACCGTTTGAAAGATATGGCTTGATGTGCCTCTATTAAAATCCACTGCCACCATGACAATTAGTGTCGCTCGATATTCGTATTTGATATATAATGTAACAACGGAACGACAATTTTCTCTAGACATATCTCTTCAAAGATATAGCCAGGCTAGAGTCATTTGTTCATCTTTATTGTAATCATCATGACCGTTTGTGGCAGGAAATGAAGGTATTATGGAAATTTATTGTCATATTGTGAGAAGTATGAACGTTGGAAAAGCATATACAGCCTTGGCCGTAATGGTTGGTGCATTGGTAAATAATTCCAAACCTTGACAGAACTGTCATTACATTAAAAACTGTCGATTGCCAGCTCATAAGGTCTCCATTCAATTTGCTACACTTAATCATAGTTTGAAACCCGAAATTTCACCTAAGCAAACATGTAGGCCTATTCTCCAAAATAATCTCACCTTGAGAAAGAATCGATGTTGTACTAAAGAAATGTGCAATCAAAATAACGTCCTCAATTTTGACGCCCAGGTGGGTTACAAGACCTTAAACCAGAATACGGGGAGTTCATATTTTGTGTACTATCCAAGAAGCCGGTGTGGAGGCTAAGAATGTCCGGCGGCTAAGTGTGTCCTTCCCCTATCTTCTAACCTAGTTAGGACATATCCATCACATTGAGGACAAGTGTTCGTCCTTCATTGCAACAGAAAAGGATATGAAAAGGGACACTAACCACTAGGGTATTCTTATCCACCACACCGGCATGGGACTTGTAGCAGTTAATTCCTCTATAGGTAACTTCGTGTTACTGGAAGTCGTGTATTATCTGAAAAACTAATGAAACTATCGATATGTGTCAGAAGAAGCGGAAACGGCATCCAATATATTAAACATATACCTCTTTATCTAATTTTTAAGACTTGGACTTAAGATTCTCCAAGTCTTAGATATCCTTGATTAGATAACCGGACAATCGAACAAAGTGTGATGAAGTGTTGTAGTGCTATATCTGCAGTGTGTCCTTGACCCTAGTTTGAAATTGGAATTTCCCTAAGCGTCATCGCAAGGGTCAGTCATCAGGAATTTAGAGATAAATAATTCGATTGGCTTACCCAGACCGTAACTGTTAACAACATGTGCCTCGTGCGTAATTCTCTAGGTTAACCAATTCGTATATGGTCGGATTTAGGGTGTGATATGCTCACAAAGACGAGAACCTTATGGTTTTAGATTTGGGATTGTCTTATTCTTAGTACAATTAACTCTAACATTACGTTATAGTATGTATTGCTGTCCCTAATGACGATATGGCACAGGGGTGATACATATTAATTATCACCATATTTAGCCATCACCACCAGTGGTCACAATCGTTTGATCAGACCCATATGAAACTCTCTAAAAGTCGTTCCATGTTTTTTTTTAAACTCGTGTGATAAAAATCAGTTAAATTACAACACATATAAGGGAAGTGGGAAGAGGTGCCGACATACTGACAGAGTCACATGACTTCACAGTATAGTCTTCCGGTTAACCTATTCTAAAGCACATACCAAGAATCTAACGATTCGTGATATATGTTGTATCTCAGGTACGCTTTTATTGTACCTGTTCATGTGGCAACTTGGATGATATGACCACACGGCCCCTAGCACCGGCTAAGCGGTATTAGATACAAATCTAGAGAGCTATGATGAAAATGCTCTGACAACTCGTACATTGGTAATTGGTGAGCTGTTTCGCTGTGACAACTCGCACACTGGGGATTGGTGAGCTGTATCGTCGTCAGATGAAAATGACGGCATGCAACACAAAAGACTACTCTGTAAGGCCCGATGTCGACCCAGCATCAACTTTCCACACATGCCAACATATATCAAAGACCAAATGGTCTGTACAGGGGGCGAGCCTCGGGGACGAAACGTCCACCAGCAGAATCTCGCCATATACAGGTAAAAATTACAACACATATAAGGGAAGTGGAAAGAGGTGCCGGCATACTGTATATATCATACCACGGGTATGATAATTTAATTCTCATATCACAATATCTTATTTCGAAACAAAACGAGAACTACGATTTTAACAATGCTTTTATAAATTGAGCCGCCTGACCGCATTATCAGTATAAGTATTCAGTGATTGACTAAACTAAAATTTCTCTTAAGTTTTACGTTTTGAATCATTTTCACTTTCACCACAATGATATCTCTGGCCATCGCAAGGATACTTCGATGACAACAGTATACCATTATGAGAGATACATTTGAAAACCGAAAAAAAGGCTTGAAACAGATACAATATTGAAACAAGCGCGGAACATGCAGGGTCACGTGGTACTTCTGTGAATGAAAATTGGCAATGACATTTCAATGTGTTGACGTAATAATTAGTTCGTCTTTTACAATAATGTGAGGCTTTTGATTGGTGCAAATTACCCTGATTCGTCTACAAACGCCAATCAAAATACACGTAAAAATGTAAAAGTCTGATACATGTCTTGCATCATAGGTGTATCACATTGCATTGCTCTGTGATATGAGAAAACACATAGTCCAGGTGTAAAAGGAAAGAATATCAGGTAGGATTAAATGTCCTGCCTAATACCAGAGCGAGAACAGTTCCCTAGAGCAGGAAAATCATCGGAGAAGCATAGCTTTCTTGTAGGAAACCATCTTGTGTTTTTATTATTTTATTTTATTTCATATCGAAGCGTGAATTGGATTAACTCAGGGAAATGGCTAGAATATTCACTTGGATATGGAAATGATGGTCAATGATCAGGATTTTATTTAAAGAACATTAACATGTCTTGCCGGCATCATTGAAAACTGATGATCGCTTCTCTCTTGTAGGAAATCATCTTGTGTTTTTATTAGTTATATGTCATAGACATGTGGAATTAGTGCTAACTATCATACAAAATAGTCTTTCGATTATTGACGCGGAAATTCTTTTGTGGACGACGGCTGAAAATTGTATGTCGTATCTGACGCTTGCTATTATTTGCTGTCCTTTCACCCTGTGCTGAGCACAAGCACATAAGAACATAGCAACAGAGGCCTCCCGTGCAACTATCATATTTATTAATCAATGTATTCCATTTATAATCATGTTTGAAAAATGAAATAGAGATACGGTACTTGACGTTATAGTCTCGTCGAACAACCGTAAACGATAGTGCTTTGTTGTACCGTACTTGACGGTATAGACTCGTCGAACAACCGTAAACGATAGTGCTTTGTTGTACCGTACTTGACGGTATAGACTCGTCGAACAACCGTAAACGATAGTGCTTTGATGTACCGTACTTGACGGTATAGTCTCGTCGAACAACCGTAAACGATAGTGCTTTGTTGTACGGTACTTGACGTTATAGTCTCGTCGAACAACCGTAAATGATAGTGCTTTGTTGTACGGTATTGACGGTATAGTCTCGTCGAACAACCGTAAACGATATAGTGCTTTGCTGTATTCTTCCCACGTGTTACGAGTCTTAGTGAACCTATGTATAGTAGCAATAGTTAAACGAAAAACATGCATTTTTTTTATAATTGACAAATTTTTATTCTTTTTATATAGGCCTACACATGTACAATATATACAAAATAATAAGCATGTAAAATACCAGTGTTACCCTTGCCGATCGCGTCTTAAGAAGCAGCCTTTACCTCTGTTATCATACAATGTGATCCACACGTTACATTTCAGAATGTTGATTAGGGCATTCTCATCAGTACCATACCAATCCCCCAAAATTCCGTAATCATTATCACTTACATCAACGATAATAACCAAAGATGTGCATCAGTCGGCCGCCGTGTAAAGGTCCTCTCTAAATAAGAGGTGACAGGATGACCATAAATGGTTGAAGCGCTCCTGATCCCCTTTTATGTAGCAGTTGTACTTATTCATTGAATATAATTTGTGTAGTTCTGTCTTTATATAAACTATGTTTGGCCTCTCCTGTCTTACTTTTTGTTTATAAATCTGGTATTTTATTGCTATTATGATATAGTTCAAAATATTATTTCTTTTACCACTCAATCCTAACAAAACCTTGCTTTCATTGAAATCGACGTGAATGTTTGCCTTTATCCTTAACCACTCTTCTATTTGCTGCCAAATTAACCTAACTTCCTCACAACTCCAAAGTAAATGTATAGTAGCAATAGTTAAACGAAAAACATGCATGCTGTCGTTGTTCGAATCAGCCATTCCCTGGAACAGTTAGGAACCCAAGTCTGTGTCTACGCAACAACAGTCTCTCCTCTGTATAAACTGTTGCAAACTCCTCAATATTAGCCTTAGGCTAACGCAGAGGCTCAGAGTTAACACACGTTCAGTCACGCGGCTGCAGATTCAACCATATTCCATTGACTGGACTGGTGAAGCTTCCTTTGCCCAGTTTCAGCGGCACCTAAAACACAACACAAAGATAGTTCAAATCGTTCTGGCTGAAATGGAGAGACGTTCAACGTAATTGTAAGTAATGGTTATGCAAAATCTACATACAAATAAGGCACACGGCTTCATAATCTGTATTTGATTTATTCTCCAGGGTTTATTATATGCGTCAAGCCCATTACGATACATGGGAAGGATATTTCATATAGGCGCCAAATTACAACGAAATAGGGCAGGATGTTTCATGGAAATCGCGAATCACAGACACGCAACGCCAACATGAAATGAACATCTGGAATAATTAACCAATCTGATTGCAGCATTTCACGGAATCCTGACGCCTACATAGAAATGAACCAACCGAATAGGAACCAGTTACAATATAACATTCTTACCTCCGTGAGAGATGAGCGAACAAAGCGAAATTTTTGCAAGATGGCGACGATAGCCATTTTGGATTCCAGTTGCGCTAGCCTCATGCCCACACAGTTCCTGGGTCCAAGGCCAAAAGGAAGGTAGACATAAGGATTCCGCTTGGCTTTCTCCTCTGGGGTAAACCTTTGAGGGAACAAAGACGTTAGGTACATGATCGGAATAATAATGTCTACGTCCAACAATCAGTTTGCCAAATACACAGAGGGCAAAAAACATCTGGATTCCTTGTTAATTTGACTTGCTGTACTTCAGCACTTTTTGAGTCTGCCGTATAATACAAGATGTTTAATATGTATTCTGTTTTTATGTTGGGGGAAACATGTGATATCGGCGTATCGTACCTTCATGACCTTTCGAGATCAAACTTCTCCGACTCATTCCAGTATGTTGGATCATGATGCAATGCGTACACGTGAAACACAACGGCTGTGTTTGGGGGAATGTGATGGTTTTTCACCGTTGTGGCGTTTCGCGATACCCTTCGTGTTCTGAAAAACAGTATGGAACATGTGGAACGTTGACCGTGTACATTTCTAATATATAGCCTCAATTGCACCTCTGTATCATAACTAAACTGTGTTTTTGCTTCCATTAATCGAAAGTTCCTGATCAATGTGCTAGTCACAACAGTGACAAGAGGTTCAGTATACGAACGTAACAGGTCGATGTTAGACGAATACTTTTATATATCTGCATCATCGAATGTACAATGACTAGAAACTTACTCAGCAGGGGTACCTACTTTTATATTTTATAGTGCTGTCCCACTGAAATATCATGCCGTAGGCAGACATGACACCCCACTCAGTCACAATATACTGACACCGAGCGAACCAGTCCTTGTTCTATCCTCTTAATGCTGAGCGTATGAGGAGCACATACAGGGAGGATATGAGTAGCACCTACAGGAAGGGTATGAGGAGCACATACAGGAAGGGTATGAGGAGCACATACCCGAAGGGTATGAGGGGCACATACACGAAGGGTATGCGGAGCACATACAGGGAGGATATGAGGAGCACATACAGGAAGGGTATGAGGAGCACATACAGGAAGAGTATGAAGAGCACATACACGAAGGGTATGAGGAGCACATACAGGGAGGATATGAGGAGCACCTACAGGAAGGGTATGAGGAGCACATACAGGGAGGATATGAGGAGCACATACAGGGAGGATATGAGGAGCACATACAGGAAGGGTATGAGGAGCACATACACGAAGGGTATGAGGAGCACATACAGGGAGGATATGAGGAGCACCTACAGGAAGGGTATGAGGAGCACATACAGGAAGGGTATGAGAAGCACATACAGGAAGGGCATGAGGAGCACATATAGGAAGGGTATGAGAAGCACATATAGAAAGAGCACCAAAGTATGAAAATGAATTATTTGCCTGGATATTGCTATACCAGATGTGAATACGAATTACGCATCCGATCTGAAATACATTGGACAGTTATTGTCCATCCGATCTGATATACTGTGGACAGCTGCTGTCCATCCGATCTGATATACTGTGGACAGCTGTTGTCCATCCGATCTGATATACTATGGAGAGTTGTTGTCCATCCGATCTGATATACAGTGGACAGCTGTTGTCCATCCGATCTCATATACAATAGATAGCTGTTGTCCATCCGATCTGATTGATATTCTGTGGACAGCGTTTGTCCATCCGATCTGATATACGGTGGACAGCTGTTGTCCATCTGATCTTATATACTATAGACAGCTGTTGTCCGTCCGATCTGATATGCAGTGGACAGCTGTTGTCCATCTGATCTAATATACAGTGGACAGCTTTTGTCCATCCGATCTGATATACAGTGTACAGCTGTTGTCCATAGACAATATTTCACCAGGAATGAAACAAAGAGTACAATATATTATTCTTGTGAGAGATAGGTTTCATATGCCAAAATGTGTTTTGTTCAATTCCCGAAGAAATCCTTTTATTTACTTGAATATGGTAATGTGAACAATACAAGAGGGTAATTGCACTAGTTTTTCGAAGTGTAATATTAAGTCATATTCACTAATATTCTCCTCCTCCTTCATACAACATTTTTGTTTTTGAAATTCATAAATATGTAACGTACCCCTTTCAGTGTCTGATCTATTTCAGCTATCAACTTGTCCTGGCAATTCGGATTCAGAGCTAGGTTGTACGCGAGAAAAGACAGAGCCGAACCCGTTGTTTCGTATCCAGCCAGCAGAAAAACAACCACCTGTGCAATAACTTCTTCATCTGTTAACTCTGAAGTACAAGATCGTAACGTAGATCGTTACAACCCATTTAACATAGATAAAGCGATCATATGATCTTCACGATATAGAAAGCTCTATAAATTATACACCACTTTTAGTCCTTGAGCAAGGACAAAATCTGAAGTTGGCTGTACTCCCCCTTCGAAAAAGGTTGTTCAATTGTATGTTATTGGTTGAAGTCTCTACTTTTCATTTCTGCAAGTGGCCAGCTTGAGCGAGTGTCCGTTTTCATTGGCAACAGCATATAAGTACATTAATATTTCAATTCTCGGGAATGGAGTGCAAGTACTAACCCCCCAAAACAAAGTACTATTTTGTTTAGATCAATGGACAAACTCAACGATATCATCATTTAATGTGAAGACATCATCGTGTGACGTCAGCAATGGGTTATCTCCAAATCTTTTATGATGCCGTATTTATTGAAAATAAAAGTTTCCTGTAAGTAATAGTTCTGTACTGAAATCGGCATATGCCAAATTCTCCAAGTATTAAATTCAATATTAATTCTTCACTGGCCCGGGTGACGTCATTTTGGGGGCATTTACAAATTACCACCCATAAACGTATTGCCGCGAGTCAGCGCTGTTTCAAGAGACAAAACTGATTAAAAGTTGTATCCAATCTCTGATATCGGAATATGTTTAAATCTGGACACGGTGTTGGTTGTGGTATATGCGTCATCCAGTGAATTTTGTTACACGACAGAGGAGCCGTTTTCAAATTCTGGCAAAAGAAAAAATCTAAATATCTTAATATCAGTAGCAAACTATGCAATGCGGCAAATGGGGCCTTTCCAGTATTTGTTCTCCGAATACATGTTGTACATCAATTGCTGATAATTAGTATTGTATACCAGAGAAATATGGTGAAAGTTGAAAAGAAATACGGTATTTAATACTTAGAATTGGTAATCATCAATGGAAGGACAGTAAATTTTCATGTCGATATGTTTAATTCAGGGGCCAGCCTTGGAACGACAACAATAACGAGAAAGCTGTCTAATATGATACTTTCGTATAATTTGGGATTTAGAGACCAAATGCAGTGATTCGCCAATCAGCGACAGTTTGCTAACATATTACATATAGGACTTGGATTGATTAAGGGAATAATTTTATCGTAGAATTTTATTGTAGAATTTTATTGGAGAAGATTTTACCATCACGAAACAATCACAATAAGTAAAACTCAACGTAGCGGAAGACTGATTAATCCTGGTTGATACCATGACAACACAGAACTACTGAGTTGCGCTGAACATCAAAGCATTGAACACGTAGTAGATTCACTATCATATCATCAATTTTAACTCGTTAATTACATACATGTATAACCAGACAAAAAATAGATAAAACGTACTTACTATATTGCCAGCCACTGACCAATCAGCATAATAGATATTATCTCAAAATCTGGGAATCTATTTCTTAATTTGAATAGGCCACTGTGTAAAATATCAGATAGTCAAATTTAATTCAAGAAGCTAAGATCATCTTTCTTAACCTGAATCCAAAATAGATCTCCCGCTTTAGCCTTTGCATATGTGAATATTTCCAGCATTGAGTAGCAAATCTAGTTCAGTACAATTTCCCATGGCGATGGGGATATCTGTGCTGTGAACTTTCCAGACCAAGAAGAACTCAAAATGTCGCCTATCTATTCTAGCACCTATTGACACGGTAGGCTGATCAGCGTGTGATAATTGTATTTTCCACAACACTGTTCTATAACCGATGAGACATAAACAGAGACCATATAATGAATTATGTGGTCTCCAAGATCCAGATTAACTTCAGAGTTTATGGCTAATCGATTCAACCTATGAGACTGACTGCTTTCCCATACTTCGTTCTTCGGCCGTGTGGATAATTCATAGTCTCCACATGGACAGCTGCAATAAAAGCACGGCTGAGATACTGAGGCTACGTCCGAGAATCCACCGTATCCTCGGCTCTGAATGTTAGGTGTCGAATGTTAGGTGTCGACGAATACTTTCCTATGATTGCTTTTTAGTCACAAGACGTCGTTAATTTTTCCCAGCTCTTGCATATCGCTCCAATTTATTACCTGTATATGGTACGATTCTGCTGGTGGATTGTTAGTCCCCGAGGCCCGCCCTCTGTACATGTCACTCGCCAATATATGTAGGTTTATTGTGTCGGTGGGAAATTTGAGCCGTATGACGTCGGACATTACAAGTTAATTTTTCTAAGTTTCTTGCATTTACCAGGTTACCCCATGTTAAGGCGTTTACTCCATCAGACGTCCATGATGCTCATCCATTAACATCAGATAAGTTGTTTGAGCTGATCTGTCATCACACCTCCCCAGCTAGCGTATCTAATTCCGCTTAAGCCGGTCTTAGGGGCCGTGTGGATACTTCATAATCTCCACTTGAAAAGCTGCACAAAAAAACGCGGCTGAGATACTAAGGCTACGTCCGAGAATCGACCGTATTCTCGGGGCTGAATGTTAGGTGTCGAAGAATACTTTCTTGTAGAGTCATATGGTTGCTTTTCATCCACCAAACGTCAATTTTTCGCTCCAATTTACATTGGAGGCTAGGAGAACTTTGATGATACAAAGTAATCACTAGTGGGTGAACCGGATATAGCGGGAACCCCCGGATGCGATTTGGTCGTAATTCGAAAATGGTCCATGGGTAACATCGTATATGATTAACTGGAGGATAATGTGTCGTTAATTTAAACTGAACAAGACATTCTAATCATATGCAGACAGGCATTTGGTGCAAATTAATCATACTCGAGAAACGTATATTCTATTAGTAAAACTTTGGTAGTAAATTGGCTATCGGCCCATAGAAATGTCACGTGATGAACTGTAAGGATCATTCATCTATACTGAGAGATTTAGCAATGTATCTTCCCTGAGAGACAGATCTTAAAGTTGGAAATCGGATAAAAATTTGTGCTCTTCTGCTGATTTTACGATCCACGCCCCCTATTTTTGAGGTATTTCCTAGCAATTAATTTGAAAACTCAATTGCGACTAACCATTCACTGGAGAACTGAAGCTATTGAATGTAGAATATATTATTAGACCTAAAATAAGGATGGAATACATAACAAAACAGTAATGTCAATTAAGGTCGATTTACCACCAATGATGATGCGTTTTGTCCTATTACAGAATCAGCTCCGCCATTGCCACCACAGTATAAAATGAATACATTTATTTATTTTGCAGCATCCAGCATTATATACTGATTGAAAACTAAACCTCGTGGAATGATATCAGAAAATCCTTACCCTCTAATCGTGCAATCGCAATAATTTGCCGTTGTGAATAATTTCCACCAATTTTTGAACATCGGAAATCCAAACCTACGGAAAGTATTTATGGAAGCCCGGATAATATGATTCAAACGTATCTATTGGCTTTGACGATTTTTTTTGTGTATACAGAAAACTTTTTATTAACATTTAATTGAAAAAAATACTGTTTCAGCTGAGCTTTTGTTACGGCCCTTCAGTGATGCCAAACGTTGGTATCTTTAGAATAAACATTGATACCAAACACATCCTCGATATGAGAACAGCAACATCATTGAGTAAGAATTAATATTAACGTTTTGTTATATACATGTACATGTATACCCATTTTCGATTCACGGAAAAGTCAAAACATGCTGTAGCCAGTACAAACGGACACTCGTTTAGATTGACAACAGGCAGAAATGATAGGTGGTGATGTGAAATGTAAGAATCAACCGCAAGACCATTGTCGTACGGAGAGGAAGCAGCCAACTGGAAAAATAAGGGTCTTTTGAAATCAGCTCATGGACTATATAATCAAAAACATAAACTGATAGCAATACACGCGTGATAACAAACAGCGTGACTTTAATTACAACCCAAAGGGCTTACTTTGTTTTCTGGCCCGGCCATGTTTTATTTCTAACACGTTCAAGTCGACATCACCGTCAGGTTTGGCCTCCTGAAGATCCGAAATATTGTTGTCCAACAACAGCTGAAGAAGGTCCTTCCGATCCTGCAGTGAATCGCCGAAAATCAGAAACAATCAACGCCGATTATCAACAAAAGATGTAACATTATTTCTCGTCAGTAATTAAGGATTCTGTATTAAGGAACATTTTACGATATAAGCAGCCCAGTAATGTACGAAAGGACCTTGTATCTTTAGATGTGTAAATGGTCAGGTGCAATACAGAATACCAAAATCAAATACTTCCACTACAAGAAATGATTCAATTGGCATGAATTAGAATATTATATTGTATACTTAGAAAAATTTCATCATTCTCGAGTAACAGGGCTGTGAGGTAGTGCATTCGTGCAAAGTAGTTGATTCTGAGGTGAAAACAATTCCTATTGTTCTCTGTAAAGACATGAAGATAAACGATAACCAGGACCAGATTTGGTCCACGACTACATATTGGAACAGCGAGTATGCTGTATCAAGCTGGGTCTGGTTATCGTTTATCTTCGTATGTTTATAGAAAGAAATATGAGGGGTTTTTACCTCAAAATTGGCGATTTTGCACGAATGCACTATTTCACGCCCTGTTATTCGAGAATGATGAGACTCATTGCCTTGAAACTTTCCTGAGTATACAATATAACACTTCTTCATGCCAACTGAACGATTTCTTGCGTATGCAATATTTTATTTCTGGCGCTTCCACCGTACTATTTCTGGGGCCATTTACCCTTCTAAACATACGTGGTCCTTTAATAACGTTACCAATTGAAGAACTGCCCGTTTCGACTGTTTCGTTAATGAAAACAATGACAATGTTCTGACCGTGTTGATGCTTGTTGTTGTTAATATTTAATCACTACATTATTGTTTATGATCATGATATTTAAAAATCCAAAGTGCATGAAATGTTTCCATGAGATAAACTAAAATTCTGTTTTATTTATAAATGTCTATTTCACGAGGTTGAACACCTGTTTGAGAGTTCCTGAAAGCTGTATGACTGTTGTCAGTACTATGTTTCATAACAAATATATTTAACCGACTATTTGTCGATCTTCATTAGATACAGAGAGAAAATTCCAATATATGTCTAGTATATTACGAAACAAACAAAACCGCTCTGATCGATAGGTCAATGAGAACGGATGGTCATATCCAGAAAGTTATGTCGATGGGAAATCTCCAGGACGGGGTGGAATCTGTTTTAATGACAACCAGAGTACCCGGAGAGAACCACCGCCCATCGACAAGCGAAACCTTCGGGATGGAGAACAAGTACGAAACGGGGCCTTCAGTCATGACTGAAATCCGTTTGTTTAAAATATAAATAGCAAATCTGCAACCATCGTTAGCAATACAAAGCCATGCATATGGATGCGCTCCAGAGTTAAAAGTTCAGCCGGAAATAAACAATGTGGTCCTTTCATCGGTCCCTAATAGTCAAATAATCTTCAACGCAAACATGTTATATCCATATATCATCTGAAAGTGAACGTGTGCGCCATTACGTCAGGGCAAATGCCATTTATGTGCCAAAAATCTAAACCCTTGCAATCCCCTTTAAAATTGCTTCCATTTATGGACCCTTAAAAAGTAGAAAATTTGATCATATTCTGCCCATTTTCCAGAGAAATCCGTGACAGCGATTTCGGTGAAATGCACCGTCTCGTCTTCTACGTCAATTTAAAAAGGTGAAAAACGCAAAACATTCACCTACCAGTTTTTGTAAAATTTTCCTGTCGGAAATGAGTCATTATTTTCACGCTTATCAAAGGGGCATAAACTGAGACCATTGACACGTTACTCACTGACCCCAGTCGGTCTGTAGGCGAACCCAGCCATCGATTCGCATATGTTCGTTTGAAAGTCCGACCATACCCAACAGGATGGTACTAAAGATATCAGCAACTATAATCATATAAAGAATGATCATATGGTCAAAAACGTCGGTACCTAGAGATCAATATAAGAAATCTACCGATCAATAAGCAATGCCTACCGATCCATGTGCCCTCCTCTGTTGGATCGTTTTTGTAAGGACCTCCGTAAAATATTCAGTGAAAACCAGATCAGTCACCGTCCAGTTGAGGGCTTCCAATATTGGGATCAGGCCAGGGAATAAAACTGTGGAAAGATGAAATTTACCATGACCAATTTAAGGTTTAACCAAAACCTAGACCGATGCTACCAATCTTCCTTTCACAGGAACATCACAGAGAAAATTCGATATCATATCAATGAAAACGTAATATAAGCAATACTTGGGCATCCTTCAAATAACCACCGCAGAGAAAGAGCGTCTACCCACCGGATAACCCAGTGCCCTCTTCAAACTGCATCCCACCCACCCCATCCTCAACCCACCATGTTGGCATCAGTACTTACACGACGCAATCGCCATCGGTTCCCGAGGTACCTGCGACTTCTCAAACGGTCTTCTGGCCATTTTCATGAAAGGGCCATCTGGGTTTTTCTGAACATCTGTATCTATGCCGAAACCAATCGCCCCTATGTTGTCCATAGTGAAAGCAGCCATAACTCTGAAAAGTTCAGAGTATATGCATCATCACGGTTTTCTAGATTCCTTTACTTTTGCATCAGTCAGTTTTAGCAACTGGACTGCAGCTATCATAACATATGTAATCATATAATTCCATCGACGTAGTGGTCATAATAACCTTGGATGTATATAGATCATCATAAAAAGTATGGGCTATCTGCGATAAACAATGTGGGCTACAATATCGTTGATTACCACACACGGTCGATCCATCGTGTTAATGCAAGGGGTCCCTCGGGGGCTATTTAGGATGTTTTGTAGAAACTCCATACGACTTACGGCTTGAGGTCGAAGCTTGTTTTCGATTTGCATCTTTCAGTCAGGTTATGCAGCAACTTTTCGATACACGTGTTCACCATCGGGACCATCTGAAATTTAGTTAATGATGTAATATTTCAGTACCACATGCCATTTGAAATGGCGGTTTCAACAAACATAACTTTGGTAATAACATAACACTTAAATATTATCTTTTATTAGAATAGTTATCGTATTCAGAATTTAGAACCATCTTTAACAGATCGACCGGATGGGCCTTCAATTGAGGCTATAGTGAACCCAAAAGAGTCAACGTAACTGATACCCCAGCTTGTGGAAAACTTCATAACGAGGATATATCAACCATCAGATGTTTCATCATTTTTTGACACTAGTACTGTACATAGATTTGACGAGAAAGAACAATTGAAGCGCTGGCTTTTATTTATGAAGACCATTTCTTAACCCTATCTGGCCTGGGCGATTTGGGGTGTATCGCAGCCTGGGGGGGGGGCGGGCACTCCACCCCTATATATTTTCTCTACCAGTAAGGCTAGAGCGCTGAAACTTACCACACAGTATCTTGGGTTCAAGCTCTACCGGAAAAACCCCAAGATGGCCGCCATGATGACGTCACAGTGACGTCATCTTCTCGGAAGCCATTTTTCGGCCTTTTTGGGGTCGATTTTTCGAAACTTTCATTTTCCCGATTTTGCTCTCGAAAAAAATCTAATAAAATACAGAATAATTAGTTTTGCATAAATAAAATACTTTCAAGGCCTTTTAGGCAAGGAAAATGTGAAGAAATGGAACGAAAAGATTGAAAAACATGACTTTCGCGGATACCACATGGCCGCCATTTTGAATTTACCCATGATCCTCTGCCCGTGGGTATACGAAAATAGGCTCAAAATGACCCCAATAAGATAAGCTTAAAAGTCACCAAGTTTCAGCCTCCACATTTCCCATGTAAAGTCCGTCGCCCATCATTTTTGACGATATTTCTTGTTTCACACTGGGCTCATATGTACACGCAATACAAGAACTTGCTTAGTGCAGCATTGAAGGTTGTTAACTTTGAGGTCTAGCGATAGTTTACTGCGGCAAATGCTACAGAATTTGCCGTTAGAATTTGCCGCTAGAATCGCAAGATCGGCAAATACAATCCGAAAATGTTGACTATCATATGTGATCATCTGTAGACAATTAGATAATAAGACCTAAAGCTGTACAATTTTAGATATGAATACGAAGCTGCGCATCTGAAAACCCCTCGGCTCTGGGCGCCAGCCATTCATAATGTATTCAATTTGAACCAAGATGTCAGGAACACCAAGCAGTCAAGTGACAAATATACAGATTATCAAAAAATTTGCAATTAGAATTGGCCCCAAAGGTTTTCATGCAATCAGCGAAACCGGTATTCATTACATAAATCTATTGATGCATCGATGATGTATACCAAATTTTACAGTGAGCATTTGAACAGTATCAGAGGTAAACATCATTAAAGATTTTGCATAAATTAAAGATGGCAGCCAATATTTCCGCCCAATCAGAGAAACCAGATCTGTCATTCATCGTAAGTCTTCATGCATCGATGATGCATACCAAATTTTACATCGAGCACTTCAACGGTATCAGAGGGATCATTAATGATTTCGTATAAATTAAAGATGGCCACCCATCCTTCCCACCAGTGAGAGGAATTGATGTAGTTATTCGTTGCAAGTCTTTTGATACATCGATGCTGTGTACCAAGATTCGTATAGAACACTGAAATGGTATCAGAGATATACACCATCAAAGATTTTGCATAAATTAAAGATGGCCACCAAGGCTTCCACCGAATCAGAGAAACCAAAACTGTCATTTATCGTAAGTCTCTTGATGCATGATGATGTATACCAAATTTTACATCGAGCACTTGAATGGTATCAGAGATAGAGATCATTAATGATTTTGCATAAATTAAAGATGACCGCCCATCCTTCCCGCCACTCAGAGGAACTGACGAGGTTATTCATTGCAAGTCACTTGATACATCGAT
>JAVTVY010000834.1:0-35983 GCA_036873755.1 Hanleya hanleyi
GATCAATCCAGTAAAGCAGGAAATTCAATAGCGTTACCAAATTTCATAGCAAAATACACACTTTAAATGTTTCGTTACGGAAAACAATAACAATGTTCTAACCATGTTGATATTTGTTGATGTATCATCACATCCAGTTTGTTTACTTTTACGACCTTCTTTATTCTAAAGTTATTTTCCATGATCTGGATATGCCACGTTTGTCATGTTATTTTCCATGATCTGGATCTGCCGCATATGTCATGTTATTTTCCATGATCTGCATATGCCGCGTTTGTCATGTTATTTTCCATGATCTGGATATGCCGAGTTTGTCATGGTTTGACGATCACTTCTCTATCTTAGTTTTCACACAACTAGATGAAAAAGATGTACATCATTTTCCGCTCTTCGTTATACTATGAGTGAATTTTCAAGGAATTTAGCTATTAAACCTAACTGAAAAATATTTCGTGATATTTATCTGTTTGCTTAAGATTCATTATGTCCAGACTCGTGTGGTAGTGTCATTTAATTCTCGAATTCCTTCATTCAGGACGGCAAAGGTGGTCAAGAATATTTCATAGTAATTTGCCCCCAAAAAGAATAATATTATACTCAGTCGTTTACTATATCCGAATGTAGAACTGCTTGTTGAATTCCGTAGTGATTGTTTTCAACTCTGCCAGCATAATGTGACGACAAAATAATGAATTGCATAGAGAAGGAACACATACCATACTGATGATATAACTAATAAAATGTATGTAAGTTAGATTGGTGGCATACCCCTCATTAGTGTAAAACGTCAGGGAGTAGGAAGTGGCATGATCATCAGAAGTTTCATCATCACCGGAAGTGTCGTTATCCCCGAAAGTGATATCGTCAACGGAAGTGGCATCATCATCAGAAGTCACATCGTAGTGACATCATCATGGGAAGTGACGCAATATGAGCAGGATCAGGTTGACAGAGGGAAATCAGGTTGCAGGTTCGGGAGTAAGAATGGATCGATTACCATATTCCAAAATGTTTTCTCTATAGTGAATATGGAACAAAGAGGCTAATATATAAGCGAAGGGTCAAAAACATGAATAAAGTTCAAAATATGGCGTAACGGTTAGTGGGAGTAATATCAGCATGCAGGTTCGGGGAGGGGGGGGCGGTTAAAAGTCAGTTTAGGGTCAGTGACTCGAACAATCAGAAACAAGTATGCGACCAACATGTCGTCAGTATATTTAATGTCGTGGTAAATTAATCCACAGTGAATGATCTATCAACTTCACACTTTATGCAAATCCGTATAGCGAACGCCTAAAGAAGGATACGAATAAGGGGGGACAACTTCTTCAAAAGAAACCCCCATAATTTCGTGCGTGAGTAGAAAACAGTAAATGTGCACTGCATATCGCACATGTGCACAGTTATTGCGCGCACATTTATTACAAATGTACGATGTGCACTGGATATTAATTATTCATGTCCGATGTTCCTTGAACATTTATTGAACATGTGCGATGTGAAATGCACATGTCTTGCACATGCGTGTGCTATGTGCACTGCATATTTATTGCACATGTGCGATGTATAGAAGACACTTGTATATTATCGGTATGTTTCCTTCATCTGCATGTGTGAATGGATGTATCAAATTAGCTTTCATGTGCGATGTGTACCGCACATTTATTGCTCATGTGCTATCGGCATTACATATTTTCTGGTTTGCTACTCACGCATGGAATTATGGGAAGGTTTTTCTTTCTCTTTATTCGCATCTCCTTATTTCCATCCTTCTTTATGCGTACATGTGGATACTTATTTGTATAAACTATATCGGTACAGATTGATAATTTTATTGAAGAATTGATAGATCCCTCATTATAAACTTTGCCAGTTTTTCCCCAACCCTACACAGTCAGTCATCTTACTCAACCTCCAGCCCTTTATTCCACATTCTGACCGATAATTTTGAACGTTAATACATATTTTGACCTTTACTCATATATTTTACCCTTCGCTTATATATCAACTCTTTGTTTTCTATTCACTGATTATGTTTATCGAACCTATATTAATCCTGATCCTGCACCTGATATTGTCTCCCTGATCCTTTCCTGATCATGATCCTGCTCATATTCTTGTGTTACGTCAATTCATGTGATGATATCACATCCGGTGATGATGTCACTTCTGGTGATGATGCCACTTCCGGTGATCATGTCACTTCCGAGGATGGCTTCACTTCCGGTGATGATGACACTTTCTTCGATGGCGCCACTTCCTGCATCCTGCTCTTGGTCATTTGGCCAAAGCGGTCAAATTTACACTACTCTCCTCCCCATCCATCCTACTGAAACATTTATTTTAATACGCTCTTAAACAGCGTGTGTCAATTGCTTATAAGCGTATTGTTTTAAGTGATATTCTGAAACTTTCTAATCTGTCAGCGGGTCATATTTCGCCAGCGTGAATCTAGATACATAGTTTCGTGAATTCGAAACAAAACTAGTTTTAAAAACAGTTTCAACGCATCGATTTATACTTCGACTGCATGGCGTTGGTCTAATATAAATCTTGTGATAGGATACGCCAATTAAATTAATCATAATTATTCCAAAAATATGTACAAATATGTTTGTAATTAGTAACCGATCTTGTGTATTCAAAAATATATAGATACTTGCGCACAAAAAGTATACCATATATACAACCAACATGACCAAGCGCCTTTACTCCAAGTTCCACAAGTTCAAGTCAAAATATCAACGGCAAATAAGATCTTAGCGTTTAGGATTTCTGACATGCTGACTTGTGTCAAATTGCACGATGGTTATATATAGGCCGTTGTTACCGCTGATTGACCTCTCTTTTGTGTATAGTAGGTGATCATTTAATCTGTATTTTAATGAGATACCTCTTATTTATGGTGTTCTATTTGGGCCAAGTTTGCGTCGCGTGGCGACTTTTAGAAACTCGCCACTCGCCACGCGCTGTGAACCTCTCCGGCGCGCGGCGACTGGCGACTTTCTGCTATCTCTTAACCTGCAAAAACTCGCCAGTCGCCACCCGCCGTAAAACACGGCGAGTTTCGCTCTATCTCTTAACCTGGAAAAACTCGCCGCGCGCCACTCGCCGGATGAACCACGGCGCACGGCGACTGGCGACTTTTGACTGTAGTGAAACTCGCCACTCGCCACGCGCCGTGGACATCTCCGGCGCGCGGCGACTGGCGACTTTCTGCTATCTCTTAACCTGCAAAAACTCGCCAGTCGCCACGCGCCGTAAAAGACGGCGAGTTTCGCTCTATCTCTTAACCTGGAAAAACTCGCCGCGCGCCACTCGCCGGACAAACCACGGCGCGCGGCGACTGGCGACTTTTGACTTCTGGAATTCTCAGGACTTTTTCTCAAGTGCGCATGCCCGAGGAGCATCAATTATGCAGTTCCAATATCATAAATATCACAGTCGCGATCTCATAGAATTTGAGGAAGTAAAAGAAATATGGAAACTGTTGAAAGAAATACGTCTTTTCATCTTTAAAAATAGGGTCTTGATAGTTTGTAGGGTTTGTGATACAGGAAATATCAACCCAACAAAGAGCCGCTCTATGGATTAAAACAGCAATAAAGGATCTCTTATACAAAGATATCGCCCGTTTTTCACATAAAACTTACGAAGAGAGAAATTCAATCATCCAGATAAAATGTTAGCATTTTTTCTTACTTTTTTAATCAATATGACGATGACGCTCTAATCGCTTTCTTAATATTTCATACAGCATATTAGTTGACGTTGCTTTTATCTTGTAAAACAAAATTCCCGCGTTGAGTGCTTTATTGTATCTTAGATAAGGAACAATTTCAAAACGATTCATTCTGAATTGAAAACGATATGCTGTTTTATAAAAATATATAGGCACTTATATAAAAAAAAAGACTAAAAAAACGATTGAAAATGTTGTCTTGGTGTTAACTTTTAAAATTCTGCACAGAAACGGATAACGAGTATTTTAATAAAACAATATCTGCACATTTGACAAAATTAGATTGCCCTATATGCGTATTGCATTAAAAAGAACTTGTTTCAAAAAACAACTATATTAATTATTACAGATAGCTTACATCTTCAAAATTAGTCACATAGCATCAGATGTAGCTGGAGAGTTCATTCATTAGAAATTATGTATTTTTATGCACGAGGAAGAGATTTAAAATTAAATTAAATGACAGCATGTTTCGAACAAAATATTCCGATAATTGATGCTCCCCGGGCATGCGCACTTGAGAAAAAGTCCTGAGAATTCCAGAAGTCAAAAGTCGCCAGTCGCCACGCGCCGTGGTTCATCCGGCGAGTGGCGCGCGGCGAGTTTTCCCAGGTTAAGAGATAGAGCGAAACTCGCCGTGTTTTACGGCGGGTGGCGACTGGCGATTTTTTGCAGGTTAAGAGATAGCAGAAAGTCGCCAGTCGCCGCGCGCCGGAGAGGTCCACGGCGTGTGGCGAGTGGCGAGTTTCACTACAGTCAAAAGTCGCCAGTCGCCGTGCGCCGTGGTTCATCCGGCGAGTGGCGCGCGGCGAGTTTTCCCAGGTTAAGAGATAGAGCGAAACTCGCCGTGTTTTACGGCGGGTGGCGACTGGCGAGTTTTTGCAGGTTAAGAGATAGCAGAAAGTCGCCAGTCGCCGCGCGCCGGAGAGGTCCACGGCGCGTGGCGAGTGGCGAGTTTCTAAAAGTCGCCACGCGACGCAAACTTGGCCCAAATAGAACACCATACTTATTACATGTAAGTACAAAATTGTGTTCACTTCAACTTGAAAATATGTATAGTATTCTGTTGTCAACGTTACGGCACACTATGGACAAATATTTTTTCAGCCATCGGCGACTGCATGGGGAATATTACGTGTCACACCCAAGCACAATGTACAAACAGCTCTGGAGGTCAACAATGCATATGTAACGCGGGATATTCAGGAGATGGTATAACATGCACAGGTACATATATAAATTATAATGTAGGTAGAAATATTGAATTAACTATTTCAATATTAGCACACGGTTGTATGTATTGATAATATAATTATGTATTATTGTTCGTCTGTGCATGGTTACCTAAATTAACTGTATGTTATTTTGAAGACCCGGTTCAAGTTTTTCAGTTGCGATCTTCAATAAACACAGCTAACATTGTAGCAATATCTCATCATCGGAATTCATGATCATCATTATCGGATGGTGTAGTCCTTACCGTTCTCATATTTCAGATGTTGACGAATGCTCAAATAATGAACATAACTGTGGAGATATGAACAGATGTAGAAACGTAAATGGTTCATATTACTGCTTATGTCCAGGGCAACCTGACACAGTATTCAGGTTAGATTGATACACCTACTCAGTACATGAAAGTTTTTACTCAAAGCTCTGTTATTAAACCTACTGGGTGTGGGAGGGGGGGGGGGACATTATATATGACCACCCTACCCCTACCCCCAACTATCTCCACTATCTTAGGAATGACAAAAAAATGAAAGCTGATTCTCCACGACTTTTTAATTTATCATATTGGAGTCATTTTGGGCCTATTTGCATAACAGATCAGAGGATCATGGGAAAATTCATAATGGCGGACATGTGGGATACCACAAATGTGATGTTTTCGTCATTTTTCTTCAAAATTCCTGCTTTTCCTGGACGATAAGTGGATAAAAACAATTTTATTTCATATAAGACTATTATTTCCTAATTAGTCCTGCAGATTGTGTAAAGAAAAGACATAAATAAAAATTCGAAAAATCTGACAGAAAAGTCGATCCAAAAGTGTCTTTTTTGAAAATGACGTTACTGTGACGTCATCATAGAGGCCATTTTGTGTTTTTTTTACATTTTATGGTAGAGTTTGACCCAAGGGTATAGTGTGATAAGTTTCAGCGCATGGGATAAGAAAGATATTTAGGGTGGCGGCGGGGGGGGGGGGCGTTGAATCGGCTTGGACAGGTCCCAAATAGCCCAGACCAGATATGATTAAACGACTTGGAAATTCATTCTGAAGGGCAAAATACTGGGCAGGGATACGAACATCACGGTATCAAGAGGAGCATCACCATATCATTAAGAAATCACGATATCTTGTCGGCATCATTCTTTGTTGAAAAGGTGTATGTATAACGATTTTCATTTTTGCATACCTGCTCGGTACTAATATTGTCTTCTTGGGTGACGACTGTCTACTGAATGTGAGATTTAATGTTTGTGTACATAAAATAACCCATACAATATTGACTGAGAGAAGTTATTATGCCGCACCTCTTCGATCATTTAATTTACTAAAATTTACTTTTTCACGGAAATCTTTGATCATTTTTCTGATTGGACTCTCAATCACCATTGGTCTATACATTTTTTGCAACATTGCTTCATGCAGATTGTGTGTGATAGTCTAAAGCTGTGCAATTTACAAAAATTACCAATTAAACATCTTGCTATTATAGTGTGTCCGTCTATTGGTTAGTCTAGGTCGCAGTAGCGAGAACGAGACACTTGGATGTTATACCATTATCGATTCTTCTACCGATTTTTCGGTCAAATTTTTCGATTTTTTTATTTATGCAATTTCTCCACAAAAACTGCATGGTAAATTTTAAATATTAATGTGATGTGAAAAAGAATAGTTTTTGCCCACTTTTCCTTGCGAAAAAGCAGAAATTTTGAAGAAAAATTACGAAAACATCACTTTTCTGGTACCCCCATATGGCCGTCATCTTGAATTTACCTATGATTCTCTCCCCGAGGGGTTATGGAAATGACCCCAAGATGATAAGCTATAAAGTCACGGAGCGTTAGCTCTCAATCGTTCCGGAGATAGAGCAGAAAGTTTGGTAGGGGGGGCATTTTGC
Source organism: Hanleya hanleyi (assembly GCA_036873755.1). Taxonomy (NCBI): domain Eukaryota; kingdom Metazoa; phylum Mollusca; class Polyplacophora; order Lepidopleurida; family Hanleyidae; genus Hanleya; species Hanleya hanleyi. The sequence continues at coordinate 6,871 of JAVTVY010000834.1, forward strand.
CCTCCCCCCCGGGCTGGTAGGGTTAAGGTGCTGTTCTTGCTCCTCTACCGCATAGCTGCCGCATTGCTGCTGCATCGCTACTGCGTTGTCCCCGCATTGTAGAAGCCCTTATCATCGCATCGGTCCTTAACGTCACAATGCGATATTAGCGGTCGACATGTCGGCCCTTAATATCGCAATGCGACACAATAGTCAAAATATCGACATCCACGTAAAACCCATAAAGCGGTATCATTAATATTTATAGGGGTCTCTAGCCCGAACCCAATTCCTCGATGTTTCACGACATAATTTTACAGTGATGAAATAGTGCTTTCTGCATTTGAGATTATTCAGAAGTCAAACTGTTTTTTCTGTGTTATCAGTGCAGTAAAGTTCCGAAAATCAATAACGTTACCGAATTTAGTAACAAAATGCCAAATTTAAATACTTCTTTACTGAAATCAATAACAATTCTCTGACCATGTTGTTGTTTGTTGTTGTTAATGTTTAATCACTTCTTGGCTGTTCGTTTTCACGATTTTGTTAATTATAAAGCAGTTTTCCATGAGCTGAATATGCAACAATTACGTAATGTTTTTGCCGATTACCTCTCTGTATTAGTTTTCACCCAACTAGAACACAAATAAAGGTATATCTATAATTCTCCGTTTTTCATTACTCAAACTTCCCACCGATTGTGGCTAATTAACTTAATTAAACAATCTTCAGTGATATTTACTTAATTTTTTCGTATGTTTCAACATATCCAGAATGGCGTGATAGCCTTCTTTAAGTGTCGACATTCGGTGTTTTGGAGCAAAAAAAATGGCCCAAACATGTCATGGTTCTTTTAGCTAAGGGAGATAACTCCTGTATTCGATTGTTTATTCGTTTTTTCTTCTAGTAACTTCTAAAATAAATTTCAGATATGTGTTACTCTTTTCAGTAGAAGATTCAGTCGTTGCTGAAAACGGTCACGTTATTCAAAATTGTGTTTCGTTATTGTTAAAAGTATCAGTCTATCAGCTCGTTATCAAAATAGAAACGTTAATCAAATTCGTACTTTACTGGACTGGCTATATAGCAATCAAGTATCCAGCGGTACAGGTATTAAACACTCTAATGTTAGTGATCTGCACTGCAGGAGGTTTTTCGATGTTCTTAGCCTTAGCATCAGCTGTTCATGTGGAGGCTATGAAGTATCCACACGGCCCCTAGCACCGGCTTAAGCAGAATTAGATAGGCTAACTCGGAAGCTATGATGACAGACAAGCTGAAACAACTCATCTGATGTTAAAGAGGTAGTAGCATCATTTAAAAAATATTCAGCAAATAACATATTTCGATAAAAGTTATTTAGTAGTTGAGATCAACTATAGAGAACGTTTTTCTGTGACATCATCTTTCATTATCACAGGCATTGAAATCACACTTCTGGCATTCTCTGGAAAACGTGACAGCACCTGCACTTGGCTCCAGTGCCTGGGATGACGTCACAAAACGCGCACTGGCATTCCGGGCGTGATGCTTTGCAACGTCATACTCGATCTTAGATCTGTTATTGCACTGTGACGGCTTATAACGTGACGTCATGGACACCTGGTCATGTTATCCGACGTCATCTCAGTCATTTCCCATTTTCATGTTGTTTACTAGACTGAATTGAAAAATCTGAAAATATTGGTCCCTATATGAAATACAAGCCTTCACGACTTGAAAATCTTTTGGCAATTGTTACAGTTGAGCATGTTGTTCAATTTACCCGAACAATTAAATATACAAGCGTCTAGTCCGTCATTCATAATTCAGCCGTCGTCCATTAAAGAATATCCGCGTCCATAATCCAAAGCCCTATTCCACATCCATATAACAGTATTAGCACCAAATTCAAAAAGACAATCATAGTATACATAAGCATAGGCTATTGTCCTGCAAGAGAGAAGCGGTCAACACTTTCAATGATGCCGACATCATGATGTTTCAAAAATATAAAATCCGTATCGCTGATCAGTATTCTTAATCCATAGTAATCGTTGTAAAGTCGTTATCTAGAGAATGATGTATCTCAGTCACGCTTTGATTGTGACTGTTCATATGAGTTCCATGAGGATCTTGAAGTACATGGGTTCATACGGCACCTAGCCCCGAGTCACGCTACTACCTCTTTATCACGCTATTACCTCTTTAATGGATGAGCATCATGGACGTCTGATGGAGTAAACGCCTTAACAAAATGCAAGAAATCTAGAAAAGCTAACCTGTAATGTCCGACAGCTTAAATTTCTCACCGAAACAATAAACCTACATATATTTGCCGAGTGACATGTACAGAGGGCGGGCCTCTAACAGTCCACCAGCAGACTCCTACCATGTACAGGTAATAATTTGGAGCGATATGCAAAAGGTGGGGAATATTGACGACGTCTGGTGACTAAAAAGCCACAATATGACTTTACAGGAAAGCATTACACAAAAGCTAGAAACGTATTCGAATTGTCGACATGTGGGCCTTCGGGGTGAGTTCCTGTGCACAGACCCGGTTTAAAAGGAAATACTGTCCGGTAGGAATAGATGCCCGGATCCTATCGTTTGAACCTAACTAGGACATTTGTTCCTCATTTAGAAGTTTGACACCGACTGTGATCTTTATCACAGAAAAATTAATTCATGGATATAAACTAAGATCAAATGATATTGTTCTCTTCCAATTCTTAATGATATACATTCCATCATCTTTGCAGGGGCTGGTCTGAAGGAGAACCCAATATACTCAGGTATGAGTTGTGTGTTGAACTCGGGGATGGTGGATTGCTAAACAACGTTCGATGCGAGACAGAAAAACGCCGCTATATATGCGAACGTGTCACTTGTGAGTTCATATTCATGTTTTCGCAAAACGATCACGTCACTCTCAGCCTCTTGAAATAGAGTCTGAATATGACTCATTTTTGCAACGCTAGATAGAGTAATTATTTCAATAAATAGGTGAACACGTCATTCAACTATCGTTCTTTTGCCATCACAGGCTGGCCTTACCCTTGATTGTTTGAGCCTCCATCCATTCAACCAGGTCTCAAGAATTAATAATGAACAGCCACAATCAAACGGGAACGAGAATTATATACTCCAGAAAACGACATGGGAATTCATTGAAAAAAACATCATGATGTCTTGTTGGCGCCAAACGTCCTGCAGGAATGTTTCTTGTGTGTTTATATAGACACATACTGATTTGTTGCCTTTTTGTATTTTGGTGATAAACGTGTTGTATGATTTAGGCATTGCAAGTATCCACCATTGACGCAGTATGAATTAGGTATTGTAATTTTCCGTCATCGACGCTACTCATAGACCACGATTGACGACTTACTGGTGCAGACGTCTCCAATTTCAGCGTGTTACACATGTCACACTGAGGCAAAGTGCACAGATATCCCTGGCGGAGGACACACGTGTACTTGTAATCCAGGGTTCACAGGAGACGGGATAATTTGCACAGGTAAATCTTTTTCACATAGATTGGGTATCATTAATAGTCATTAAGCTACGGAACACATTTAGTGTTCTACTTTGTTCGGTGTCATTTGGGAAAATTTGGGGAATTTGAGAAATTCGTACGACATGACTACCGTATTCACTGGGGACCATCACAAGTTTTACATAACATTGATATATTTGCGCAATACTACCTGAATTGATTTAGCTATCAACGTACATGTATCTGAACTCATATTATTACTCGGGAATGCATTCGTTAAAATATGCGTGTTAACAGGTGATAAAGTGGGAGTTTTCTTGGTCAGGCACGTTTAAATGCCCTACAATATGCGTTCGTTGCCAGGAAAAAGCGTAGATGTGTTGATACAGAATTCCAACTTCAGTTAATTCTGACAGGTGGGCAGATTTCTCTCGCCCTTCCAAATGGAGAAAATAGGAGGTATTCTGTGAATTAATCAGTACCAAATTGGAATCAGTTAATCCTTTTTGCATACCACCCGCTTCCCTCCCTCGCCTCCCCAATCTGATGTGAGTATCATGGAGAAATTCAAAATGAATTCTAATTTTTAGGTATTAGAAAAGCGATGTTTTCTTCATATCCCTTCAATATTTTTGTTATTCTCCGTATAAAAGTTCCCCAAAACTATTAAAATATCATTTGTAACATTATTGAGTCATGTTGCCAACAGAAAATAGAAAATTTCAACAAGATAGAAATAATTTCGAGTGATTTCTGCAGGAGCCTCTTTAGGAAAACAATGGATGGAATGGATCTTGTGAAATAGGATAATTTCTCATAGCGGCCAACTGGAGGATTAAGCTCTCAATTTGGAGCGATATGCAATTCTCAATACTTTTCACTGAAAGTCTAAAACACTACAATCTGTACCGCAATATCATGAGTGGCTTCTCAACCACGGGCACGAATTTTACGAATTATCCATTTTAACATGTTATTGCAATCAACAGCCTGATTTTGATACTGTCGTCCATGAATATCCAGGCAGAGATTACCTCATGATAATCTGACCTTTACATCACGCATCAAGAAGAAATTAATGCAAAGTTGGAATTCTGAAGACAAAATGCGGCTAGTCCAGGGAAAGCCCACTTCAGTTTTCCTCTGGTTTGAATCTAGCTTGTTTTCTGTATTCATATTTCTATTCTATGTCTGCGGGAAGTTTGGCGCTGATAGTGGGAGTTTATTGGGAGTTTAGTGGGATTCTGGTGCTGATCATGGTAGTTCAGTGCTGATAGTGGGAGTTTGGTGCTGATAGTGTCTATGGTGTTATGTGATTGAAATATTTTCATTATGGACTAGAGAATATTGGATCTGAGGCGTGTATGCATTCATACCATGTTGTTCAAATTTCTATCACCGTCTTCTCAACAGTCCCTCTGTCATATATATCAAGTCGCAGTTATGCCAGTGCTAGGGACCGTGTGGTCATGTCATCCAAGGTGCTACATGAACAGGTACAATAAAAGCGTACCTGAGATACAACACTTATCACGAATCGTTAGATTCTTGGTATGTGCTTTAGAATAGGTTAACCAGAAGACTATACTGTGAAGTCATGTGGCTCTGTCAGTATGTCGGCACCTCTTCTCACTTCCCTTATATGTATCTACATGTGCAATAATAATTTGCGTTTTGTGGATATTGTTACTTTCAGATGTTCACGAATGTGTGAACATGGAACATAACTGTGGAGATCTGGGCCAATGTAGGAACACTTATGGTTCATACTACTGCTTATGTCCAGGCCAAACAGATACAAAGTTCAGGTTTGCTCATTGCGTGTTATGTTATAATTAAATAACAGCCTGGTAAGGCAGGCGTGGTAAATAGTTGCGTCAGCGAGGAGTGGAAGATAACGTGTGACGGCAGTCCGTAATAAAATCCAAAGAAAACTTCGATTGTTCGAGGTATCAAGATACCTGCAGAGATGTGGATCAGTGTACACACAATTACCGTACGATGAACTAACTCGAATGCAAAAATTTATGATAGTTGAGAGTGGGCACCGTTGTAATTTGAGTTAGGAGTACGGCACAGAAGATACTAAAACCAAATATGGCACGACGCTCCATTCAATCGGAAGTCAAATTTTATTTCTTCGTTCAAATATTCACTATTTCCTCTAACATTTGGTGAAAAAATGAAATAAAAATTATAAATAGAAGTGCTTCAATATTAGGATTAAAAATTTAGTTTCCGAGGCCTGGAACAATTAAACAGATTGCCTTAGCTTGGGCTTGGCTACTATTATTTTTGTCTGTTAAATTTCCCTTTCCAAAACTCATTTCCGCAGTATTATGGTAAGCGAATTATCTATTAGTCCTACTTATTGACATTAATGTACCCCCTTCTGATCAAAACCATGCAAACATCCTTATTTTTGTTTCTAATTATGACAGTGACACTTCACTCAGACACCCAAGGAATTCAAACTGTTCAGCATTGTCACGTTTCTAGATCTTTCAAAGGCGTTCGACACCGTTGACCACTCTATACTGTTAAAAAAATTGGAACACTATGGATTCCGTGGGTTAAGCAACCAGTGGTTCAGAAGTTTTTTAAGTGGTCGTCTTCAGTCTGTTTCGTATAATGGAACAATATCTAAAGCAGAACAAATTACATGTGGTGTCCCTCAAGTTTCCATCCTGGGACCATTACTATTCCTCATTTATATCAATGATGTAATACTAGTCTCAGATATTTTGAAAATCATTCTATTCGCTGATGACACGAGTGTAACGCTGTCCAATGCTAATCCACGAGTCCTCTTTGACATAATGTCACAAGAACTAACTTTATTACATAACTGGTTCTCGTGTAATAAATTGTCATTAAACATCAAAAAGACAAAATTCATGTTGATCCCACCCAAATGTAAAAGAAACGTACCATTCACGCCGGAGTTGCATGTAATGGGGCATGGCATTGAAAGAGTTGATTGTTTTAAGTTTCTCGGTGTATACTTGAATGAAAAATTAATTTTTTTCAATTTATTTTAGTAAAATAGTTATAAAAACAAAACCAGGCAAAAATTTTAAAAAATGAGATAAACTTTACTAGTTCGAATTGTCTCCTACCAAGGTATACCATCAAAGTTGAAACAAGACCAACAGTTTTCATGAAATTTCAATTGAAAAATGGACGCTATTGTTTTCATTTTAATTTTTTAAAATTGGAATATTTTCTACACAGTAGCAGCGTCAGTTATACAAATCATATAGTTGGAATCCCTACGATGTATGCTTTCATAAAATATATATTATGGTTATCTTGTATATTTATTGATACAGACGACAAATTGTCATGGGGGTGCAAAAACTGCCTCTAAGGGGATAGGTATCCTTAACATACAATACAGTTTCATCCGCTGTCAGATCAATGTTGACAAATACATTACGCAATGTAAATTATAGGTCAAGTATCTCGTTCCCACCTATATACCAAAGCGCTGAGATCCGTACAAAACTTCCACAAATCGTTGTTAACAAAGGATAGTAATTTGACAGATTAATTGTGGTACAAGACAGGAGATAACGAGCTTAAAGCAAGTAAGTTGGGAAAATTGACAATTTGATTAAGGTTCAAGCGGTCATACGAGCCTCAACACCGGGTTGAGAGAAATCAGACAGAATGTGCCACCAGAGATCCAGCACGATACGATCGTCTTTTGTCAGTAGTGTGTGATATTTATCACCAACGGAGAGAGACTTGAAGTGAAGTGATGTTTTGTGATGTTCATTATCGCAGAATCTAGCAATTATTTACATGTATACGCCATACATTAGTCCGGTGGCTCAAGTCCAGATTTTCACTTTATCGTGCAAATGCACCAAATCTGGCACCCGTGTCGTCAGAGGCACCGAGAACATTATCAAAAGGGGTGCCCCCGATATCGAGGCCCAGGAGGCAAACTGTGGCCCATAAGGGGCCCGGGGTCATTTTTGATCCTATAAATGACAATTTTTACTTCAACGATTTTCAAAACACCATATACCTTCGCAATAATTTAAGCTAGGAGTCTGAAAATTTCCGCACTAATAGTGTTGACAAAGGCCTAGAGAGAAATCCAAAATAATCCAAGATTGCCGCCATAATGACGTCACATTGATGTCAGAACAGAACAAAAAATATTGGTTAATTTTTTTAAGAATTGCCGATTTGAAATTTTGGATTATTTTATTTTTATTTGTTTTTGCGTGTTAAGTATACAGTAAATATTAGAAAATAATCGGATTTGACTGACTCAGATGACTCGTCAGCCTCTGACTTTCCTTTGCCAAACTGGGTCAAGTTGGACTTGGTCCTTATTTATGCAATAAATTCGTTGAGGCTACCATCGGTGCAGCACATGACTGGACAATGCATAGCCACTCAGCGAACTGTGTAATTCTAACCGTTTGGCAGCGTTTGAGCTCCAGCAACCCATTTTTTGAATATATTCTTCGGGATTCCAAAAAAAAGGAATTTTCCATTGAAAGACTTCAGGAATACAAGCCAGGTAATAATATCGACTTTCGCTTCTTTATTTAAGCGAATAAGATGGTGAACCTGTTGATACATCTTTTGTTAAATCTATCAAGCGGCACAGAAAGGCCTTTTCCGAGCACCACAACTTTACAAACAACATTGAGGGAGCCAATAAGGAACTGCAGTTCCACAAGGTTGACCTTTTTGCGGCACGAGAATTCATCCAGCATGCTTTTCAGTATATGAATTCTGTCTTCTAGCAATGATGTCTGCAAAGCTCTGGAGTGCAGTTGAATAGTTGATGGGTAGTAGGTCTTAGCATGTTTTATTGGAATGCTCAAATACTCACACAAGCAAATGAAAGTGTTAAGAGCTATAGAACAGTGGTTAGCACCATTTGGACCGAAGAATTTGAAGTCGTCCACTATGTGAGTCACGTCTGATATGCCGAATTTTGTAGTCATAACCAATTGTAGAGAACGACTTAAGCTCTCAAATGTTTTACATGATGTAGAGCATCTCACTGGGAGGCACCCATCAAAAAAATACTTACCAAGTAAACCCCAATAAGGAGTAATTCGCTGGCTTTATGGATATGATGCGGTAGACATTCTCTAAATCGGTGTTTGCCATGAAGCAGTACAAAATCACGATATCTAATGTCTCGTATTCAACATATCATAGGTCCCGTGGAATCGCACCGTTAATAGACAAGGCAGATTTTCTAGGGTAAGATAAATCGTGTATCTCCCTAAAAGTATTAGGTTCCTCTTTGAGACTAGGTCTAATGGAGAGCAAACCGTATTGTCGAAACGAGGAGGTGAGAAGAGACCAACAACTCGACACTTCGTCTAATTTACCTTCTACGATAGCAAGGTTTTGCATAGCAGATGAATGATTTCGTCAGATAGTAAAAGCAGGTGCGAGTCTGAGCGCAGTAATGTACAGCTGACCGTGGACGATGTAGAAAAATCATATTAGTTTGTTACAACTTGAACAAATACAAAGATTACTCAATAATAGAAGAAATAATTTGCATATGATAAACAATATCTACAATGATTTGTTGTAATCATGTAAGAGGTCCTGGCTAACATCACTTCGTAATATCTATTGGTTTTTAGTGATTCTCCATTTAGAACTGAGCAAAATAACAGCAAGTTGTGGAGATTGAACCAATATTAGAAAAGTTAGGCGAATTTATTTACCTATACCCCATTCTTAGAGCAGAAATTTATTTTTGCTACCCCCGATTTTCCTAACTCGTCCAGACCTTACTACCCACTCGGAAAGGCATACATCCCCCTGGTGTTGAGCACCAAGGTCCAGTTTATAATGCTGGGTAGGTAAAAATTTGCCACACGAATGAGTAAACGGATTCGTTTTCTAGCCCCCTTTCTCATAATGGGTACCCGGACTATTATGCCCAAATGAGCATCTGTGCAAAATATGGTGCTATGTTCCAGTCTGTCACGATCTTGAGAGAGAGAGAGAATTAAGGGTTAATTTCGCGTTCAGCAATATGTCAGCTATATAGCGACGATCAAACAAAATTCTAAGTACTCAAGTCAATAACTCAGTAATCCAGCGCATTAAAACATACACACATTAAAACCTATGCAACAAACCGATTTCTCTCAAATAACCCAAGATGCAATCCTCCCGTACCTTACTAAAAAGATCTTCCAAAGTAGTCGCTGGATTAAAAGCATCTCTTACAATCTTAAAATCTACGCATTCGATAAGAATATGTTTCATCGTGAGATCTTCATGGCATGGAATACACCTTGGGGCTGGCTCTCTTTTTAGTAAATGTTCGTGAGTTAATCATGTATGGCCGATTCTACATCGCCTGATCATGGTATGATCGAAACGTTCTTGACCTTAAGCCAGCGGTCTGTATGAAGTACATTCTAGAATATCGTTATATCCATAACGGGATAGTTAAAATTGTAATTGTCTCTAGTTGTAAAGTCGGGGCGAGTGTAGACCTATTCAGTTTTATATAGATATAGGTCTGAATGAGAACATGTGCGTTTTGATTATCTTCTAATATTTTCTGCACATAGTCGTCTTCATAAGCATACACTTATGAGGTGTGATCACGGAATGTAACGCATCGCGGTTTTTGCACTAAAGCTGGTCTCTGAAGAGTCGAAGTATCCTTTCCGATTTACCCCTTTTCCTATATTGTGTTCATGTACTGTTTTTGTTTTCTTCTGCACAGTGGTGGGACAGAAACAATAGCGTGGGGTGACAGTTGTTATTCCATTGCCTTCTCTTCTGCAAAAACATGGACTGACGCCAGAAAAACCTGTCTGGACCAGTTTGGAGATTTGGTTGTAATAGGAACCAAAGCTGAACAGGTAATGTTTTCGTATGAATTTCCTGAAGAATTCTCTCCATATCTTTTTGTTTGAGTTTGCTTTCAATAAAGCTTATAGTCGTGATTTTGGAGTTGTAGTTGTCAAAATCAAACTTACTGTGCAGGTATAAATGATCGGTGTAGCATACTACTTCTCTTGAAAAAAAAAAATTCTTACGTTAATAGTGGAATGCCAGAATGGATTTCAGAAAGAAGCAATGCTGACGAGAGCCGTGGCCCATGTACGGAGAGAGGGAGCAATAAGTGGCGGTGTGTTGTGGGTAGGGGGTGGTGGGGATAGCACAGATGAAATTACAGGAAGCACAGGAAGATGGAGTTGGAAGGAAGACTCGAGTAGACTAACACGGGGCGAATACGGATCGGGTGTTTGGGGGAGTGGCACATCGCCGTCAGAGTGGGCGGATTTTAATCTGTGGTACCACCTCCCCCCCCCCCGATTATTACTTAATCAGTATTAGGCAGTATCTTGCGATCACAGGTGGTCACTAAATGTTACCTAAATACCGGTATATAATAACAATTCCTTGTTCTTAGGATTGGATGTATGCCCAGTTAAAACGTATCGGGTTGAAGCTATCTTGTGATGTCAGCTGGTGGTACTGGTATGGACTGTACAGGCCCCATGTAGAATCTGACTGGCAGTGGGCAGACGGCACGTCACTAAACACCAACATAGTGTAAGTATTGCCATAAGAATTGTATATCACTTCAAAGACGGGTATACAAGATTGATATCAGAGCTCATCAAAGAGAATGTGTAATACCAACTACAGCCGGCAAATATGCATAAATATGCATGTATATACAGCGCATACACATTGTACAGTACATAAGTAAACACGTTTCATCAATAACGTTTTGATGGTTCGTTTTAATGGTAAACGTATTTGTTTCATTAACGCGTCGTTATTTGATGAAAAAAAAACTAGTCACACTTTTCATTTTCGCCAAGTGCGCCTCTTCTTTCCAGCCCGCTAAATAGTCTGCAGGACACAACATATAACAGCGCTGGTTAGAATGATGTTACTGCTCGAAGTGTTCATTCAACGATAACATCCAATCTGCTTCTCGGTCAAGTTCGAGACGCATATGACCTTTGAACATCCTAATAGCAGGAATCAACTATTCACTTTTCAATTAATAACAACGCACAGGATAATTTTATTCAAGAACGTCATGTGGTGGCATATGAGTTAGTTTGCTTTGTATTGGCCCCTGGAGCATGATCCACAAATACGACGCCGAAGACTTCCGGTGTGAAAAAGATAGATTGTTGGGATGTCCCAGTTCATCTGCGAAACACGTCAAATTGCACTGTGTAAGGCAGAGATATTAATGGAATACTAAATTCATACTTACTTCTCCCACTTCATTGTTTCCATAGGAGCTGGAACGAAGGAGAGCCCAATCATAGATTTACAGAGGAATGTGTTGAGATTGAGAACTCTGGTTCAATGAACAACCTAAAATGTAAGACAGAAAATCCATACATCTGTGAACGTAACGCATGTGAGTCGATACTTTCAAATTCTCTTTAATCAGTATTCACACGATCGCTTTTTGTATCTCTTTTGAAGAGTACATATGCTGGTGTCTCACTGGACGTGGGCGAGAAAACCTGCCATGTAGGGCCAGGCGGCTGGTGTCCCCTAAGATATGGGTTAGAACACGTGTCATGTACGGTCAGACTGTGGTGTTATCGAGGATGTGGGTTAGAACACCAGTCATATATGGGCAGACGGTGGTGTCATAGAGGATGTGGGTTAGAACACGTGGCATGTACGGTCAGACGGTGGTGTCAAAGAGGCTTTGGGTTAGAACACCAGCCAGGTATGGGCAGACGGTGGTGCCATGGAGGATGTGGGTTACAACACCTGTCATGTATGGTTAGACGGCTGGTATCATAGACGATGTGGATTAGAACACCTGTTATGTATGGCCAGCCGGCTAGTGGGGAAGTCAGGTGATTTTGAAAGAGTCACTCTGGCTGTTCATGTTCTAGTTCTACCTGCACTCTAGGCCTTGATGAAGTCAAAGTAAAGCTGATAATCTTCAACACAGTGACAGCAGAACAAGGCAGGGACCAGAAGTCCTGAAAAAGTGATAGTACATTTGACATTGCGAGATAGAGGATAAAATACTGTACACATCAAATCCCAACCGCATCAAATTGCTTCACTTTTCAAAATTCGGGGGTTTAAGTAACTTCCTAAGGATCAATTTAGACAAAATTTTGATGTAAAATCTTGATGAAATAAGTCAGTGATCCCAATGAAAATAACCCAAAATAAGCTAAATTTAACAAATGGCCTATCAGTTCAGCTGGCTCTGTATTGTAATGTAGGTAGGTCATGTACTGCATCAGGGTGACCCCAGTATTTTCATCTCATCAATATTCAACACCTGCAAAGTTCATGAGGCTCTACAGGGCACACTACACCAGTCAAAAACTTAATATAATCTAAGATGGAAATGTTTGCAATGATGGGCTCCTGTCTTGTACTGATATTGATGGCACAAAATGTGTTATAAACCGCAAGCGAGTATTATAATATTTCAAAGATACCTGCGACAAAAATCAATCAATTGCCCGTCATTTTCCCCTACATTTCATAATAACTTCCGCACATAGATGTTTACATACACGAACGCACATAGATGTTTACATACACGAACTCAAGAAATATCTGAAATACAGAAAAGGATCATTAATATATAATGTATTTCTTATAAATACATGTCTTTCGTGTATCTTCATTACTGACACTAAGGAGAATCATTACTAACATTATAAACAGTCGCTATAAATATAACAGTGGTGAACGTAATATAATGTTCAGGAAGGAAAGTGGGAAATGCTTTTAATATGAAAATGGGAGTAGTTAGTCAGTGCCAAGATATTATAATACACAAGTTAAGATTTCACCTCATCATTACTCACACATATTTAATATAAATGCTGGAGAAATGGCAATCAGAAATATATTGAAAACAGTATTGTATTCATATTATATTATTTACCCGTGAATTTTGGCAATAGGTTAGTTCTATTCACAACACAGGGAACACAGAACATTGGTGTCCGCAAATAACTTCAGAGATGTATGATCTGGAAAAATGAGAGTGAATTACAATATTTCACTTATATCACGACTAATACTAAGTCTCCTCCTGTGGCAAGCTTAGACTGACAGGGAGAATTTCTGGTAGAATGAGAAAGAGACGGGGTAGAGATAGCAAAAGTTTAAACGGAGAGAGAAGAAAGTGATAGAAGAGAGAAATATGTGAAAGGGAGTCGGTATACAAAAATATGGAAAAATGACATTTATTAATGGTTTGAGGAATGTAGTTTCTCAATTTTACTCCAAAGGATTAATGATTACATTTCCAAAAATAGACGAAAAAAACTGTAAGACTATAGAAAAACAGTAAAACTAAAGGACCTAATCAAAATAAAACAATTCCAACCGAACAATATCATCAATAAGGTATAACACTCATGCAGCTTGAATTAGTATTTTATACTTATATTAAATTTCTCACAAATTTGAAATCAGACGAGTGAAAATGAGGTTTCACGGAATACAGGAACAGCACGACGAGGGAAGTAGGCCTATTCTCAACAGGTTAACTCAGTTGTCTGTGTAGTGGTGATTACAAGACAGGTGTTAATTTAATGATATTGCAGCATCAAGTTCAATTGTTTCCCTGAGCATATTACCTGATATATATCCAAACACATTTTCCCATATACCAAAGAAAGCAACTGACACCTATTGACAATATCAGAAATTGGTATCTGCAAAATACAATAATGGTAATGGCTTGAAATGAAACAATGTCACTGCGGCATTGATAATGTATTCAAACGATACATGGCAGATATAATATTCGTGCGAGTAATATGTTTACAAGGTATTATACATGTGTGCTAAAGTCTATAGTAATGATGCTTCAATTGTTATATGCATTAAAATCATGGCAGCATCAATTGCTTCGATAATTTCTTTGCCATCATCCCTCTACAGCTGTAGAAAATCTTTTGTCTTGAATAATCTACAACTCACGCGGTTCTAATGGCCGCTGATCAGGAGTCATTTGTGGAAGTATGCCAAACAGTTTCCGATGGGTGGTGAATCTCCATAGTTATTCCGGCATACCACCTTGGTGTCCCCGTATCAAATGAGAATATGCTTGAGTGCGAATTTATCGACAACAACCGACAACAACTGTTGAATTGAATGTGATGAATTACTACATATAGCATTCAAATGAGAGACCATATATGAGGAGATAGTCAATTACAAAATAATCATCTGGATGAGATACTTGCATAACAAGCATTATAATTATTTAGCCCTATCTGGCCTGGGCTTTTTGGGACCTGTCGTGGCCTGGGGGTGCCGAAATGCCCCCCCCCCCCTTTAATTATTTTTCTTAACCCTTCAGCTAGGGAGCTAAAACTTTCCACTCTATACCCTTGGGTCAAGCTCTACCAGAAAATGTAAAAAAAATCCAAGATGGCCGCTTTGATGACGTCACAGTGACGTCATTTTCAAAGACGGCATTTTTGGCGATTTTTCGGTCGAATTTTTTATTTATGCAATTTCTCCGCAAAAACTGCATGATAAATTAGTAAATATTAATGTGATGTGAAATAAAATAGTTTTTGCCCACTTTTCATCACAGAAAAGCAGAAATTTTGAGGAAATATGACAAAAACATCACTTTTTTGGTACTCCGTGTGGCCGCCATCTTGAATTTACTCATGGTCCTCTGCTTGGGGGGGTATACAAATAGGTTCAAAATGACCCCAATATGATAATCTGCGTTCCGGAGATAGCGCAGAAAGTTTGGTAGGGGCCCCCCCCCCCAGGCCAGGTAGGGTTAATGTATGAATGATCTCTACTTCTCTGGCTTATTTTGCTGAGTATTGGCCCCCTTACATTATAGTGAATGATCTCCCTTTTGGATCATTTTGTCCATTACTATCATGAGTATTGTTTTAATGTTATATACACTACAATACAAAAGCAAGGGTAAAACAATCAGCAGAGTTTGGTGATTCACGAACATGCCAGGTTGGAGTTAGTGCGTACCTGTGATGCAATTATATTTCCAATGCTGTATGAATATTGATACCAGGCAAGTAAACTTTCCTAAAAACGGAACGTAAATATCTGGAAAATAAAAACAGGAATACAAATAGATCGTGTAATTATAATACAATATTTCTTCAAACAGAAGTAATTCATCAGAGACTAATTTTTGCTCATTTAAGACTACAGAATTCAATTAAGCATTGGTCAAAGGAGAGCATTTACCTTTGATGATTACTGTACAGTCCAGCAATGGTTAAAAAAATACTAGTGATGATCCCATTATTAATTTCTGAGTCAGTTTCTGAAAATGAAATAGGTAAACGATGCATATTAATTTATTTGCACTGTACATTGTGTACATTTCTAAATGGAATTGTCCGTCATGGAGAAAATATCAGTTTACATACAGATTGACACATTAGTAACGGTATGCGAGATAATAATTTAGATTAATCCTATGAAAATCATTTGAAATTTACAATAACGAACCTTTCCAGGAAAGGTTCTGGTTGAGGTTAATGAACTGGTACCTTCCATGCAGTGAATGGAGATTGAGTGTAATCGGATGGGCAACCTTTTGCAGTATTATTATGACGAACTTACTTCTACAACAAAGAAATGGATTCACACACAAGAATTATTGGACCAGAGCAAACAGGAACAGATACCATCATCTGCAAATATAATACAGACTATTAGCATATTGTATCCTTGGAAAAACCTAGATAAGACTGGGGCCTGAAGAAATTGGAAAATGAAATGGAAATAATTAAGAATAGATAATTTCTCTGTTTCGATGTATTAAAAGTGTAGTGAGGATATGCAGGGATAAAATGAATGATAATGGTGAGCCTAATATTTAGACTCCATAATAAAATCTAATTTATTAAAATTAACCTTTTTAAGATTAAACAATAACAATGTAAGGACATGAAACTGTGTAACACGCCCATGGAATATTTGAAGATGGGCATATGACTAAATTATAGATTTTCTTTTGACCAATATTTACCTCCACGTCTTTAAAATGTAGTATTTAGTATAAGCTAAGCTACCAAAAGCTTATTGAGACTATTTTAATGGGGAACATAAATTTAGTATATTTTTCTACATGGCAAATGTTCAAAGTGAAGAAACGAAACCTGGGCTTGTTTACCTTCATAATGGATACATTACTTAATCTGGGGACGGTCATTTGCGTACACTTCGCCATCCATAAGATGGCTTGCGAATCGTGTGTCTCCATTATCGCGGAGCGATATCCGGTGTTTTACCGGATTCTGTTCGGCCTTCATCCGGCGGAGAACAGACTCGAAAACTCTGATAAATTACAGGTTTTCATACATACCTCGGAAACAGATGTTGCCTGGGCTTACAAAATATATATGTTTGAATAACTTTCGTATCATCCAAGAGGTGTGGTAGATCTGTAATTTCAAACAAGTAGATCATCACATGACACGAAAATGGCGGGTTACGTTGGGGTTACGTCTGTAGACTTTAGCGGATTAGTTGACGAAGTCACGTGGTATTGATTTCTGGAAATTCCCTCTTGCGGTTGCTGAAAGTAGTCTGAAATGGATACACACGATCCCAGGGTCAGTCTCACCGCGTATAGATGACCGAAATGGTTACAGGTTGGGGGACGGTATGCCCTTTCAGGGGGCATAACTGAATGAAGTTACAAAGTATTGCCCCTTTTCACAATTGTGGATAATTACCTCCCCTTCCGAGACCCAATCTGATGTATTTCTTCTCCAAACAGTTGATTATAAATTATATACACTCGTAAAATAAAGTAGAAATTCTGCAAGAATAATAAGTGAACAACTGAAATGAAATATATATATAGGAGAGAATAATGAGTGTGAGTGAGTGATTTTAGGTTTAATGTCGAAATCAAGAATATGTCACTAATACAGCGACGGTAAGTTTTAGAGGTGGAGAAAGCCGGAAAGAACCACCGCCCAATCGACAAGTAACTGACAAACTTTCACACATGCCACGGCCGGATTTCGAACCTGTAGCGGTGTGAGCCCAGCGTCCTCGGGCGAACGCTTTAGACCGCACGATATCGAAGGCGGCCCCTAGAGAATAACGAAGAGAAGTTAATGTTCATTGATGACTGTTACCTAAATTGTTGCCATTATTGATTATTCAGATTTGATAATCTGTATGATTGAAGTAAAGTTAACAAAATTAGGATAACTACCTCAAAGAGCAATGAGCATCCAATTCCGATGGTGTGTGAATATTTACAACAAAAATAACAAACAATCGGAAAAGAATAGTATACAAAAAGATAAATTCATACTAAATAGGCCTACACAGAATGCTGATTACTAATAACTTCTGTTTACTGGAGGAATTGAAGAATTGTCGGGTTGAAATATAGTAAAGTAGTATGAGAGTAGATATGAACGGTAAGGAGATTTTCAAAACCCTCAAGTCTATGGTAATTGAAGGTCAGAAGTACATACATGTATATTACTATCAATGTCGTGCAAATTTATCAATTTTCCAAAATACCTACCTTCAGAATAAGCCACTGGGTCATTTGAACACGACAGGTTATAACAAAATAGTCAGCACTTCCTCTCACTGCTCAGTTGACAACACAGTTCTGAAAGAAGAATGATAGACAAATTAAGTTACCTATTTCAAATGAGTCATATTAGTCTATTCGGAAAGTGAAGAATATTGTGAGATGTTACTGACTGTCCGTGAAAATACTGAAACCGATGATTCAGTGCATCGTATTATTGTCATACTGAACTACTTCATTTTAAAGGAGATGGTATTGTAAGGCGGGGGTTTTGCCCACAGCCAGCCGACTCATAGGAATGTACATTTCTTCTCTCCATCTGTCAATCACAATGCAATGTACAACTTGTCGTCGGCGGCAACTGTCAATCAACGGACTGAATGTTACGGTGAACCATGATAGCTTCACATATGTTCGGTACCAAGACATTATTATTATTTCACCACGTTGCAGTCGATTTTACATGCACATATTGGAGAATAAATACACAATTTAGGCGAATATATTGCCGTTGTAACAGGTAGCGACTGATCATTCGATTTCAACGTTTGACTGGCCCGTAATGTCCACACGGTATCGTGTCATTGGTAAACAATATTTATTTTACTTTTAATTGGTTCATAATGATAGCCTAAAATCTTATTTCAGATATACTGAATGCCATTTTTTCTTTTTTACAAAAATGAGAAAGATTGAAATAACTTGTCGACGTCACACATGTTGACCTCCTGGGATTCGAACTCGGTAAAAGAAAATTTCGACGCGCTTGTGATCCAACGTGCGTATCCACTACACCACGACACGCTATTTTGTCACTTTAATCTACTTACGAAAATTTCAAACGTTATGAATCATAACTTTACATTTGTTAGTATGAAGGACCCCTTGGACCAAAAAGATCTTCCATCAGTGGGAATATAATGTTAACACACAACACCAGGTTAAATGGCGTTCTGGTCCAAGGGGTCCTTCGCGTCTAAATTCGTGTCTGAAGAACTCGATTTAGACCCTTTTTTCATGAAATAGCACAAGCTGTGGATTTCAGTTTCATGTGATCACTATAATCATAACGCAATCGCACTAAATCTTTCACATATTGTGTACTTGTACTTTCTCTTGTCGTTACATTAAAACCTAAGTATTTTTATGACATTTTATTTTTTCGATTTCAACCGCACCACGTATAGGCCAAAATCCCGCCTTATCGTACCATCACCTTTACACTATGTACATGCAAGTGGTATATAAAATATAAATATATGATCTTGTTTAGAATGTATAGGTAAGATTCTATTGAAACTAGAATTAGTGCAAACAATATTTTTTCCAATAAGATATGTGTTCGAGTGGAAATTTATTTGTGCATAATGTGTTGTTGTAATAAAACTATGGAAGGTCTGGGGAGAACAATATTCAAGAGGAAGTTACTAGAATCCCGTCACCCACAACCAAATAACAATTAGGATGTGTGAGTCCTCGGCAATAAAATAATTTTACATGTATCTTTCAAGGATTATGAGGTCTGCGTGTGTGAAGGGGAGGAACAGGTGTTGTAGTATATCACCAGATAAGCCATCACAGTGCTGTATAAGGAAGATATTGAACTGGTGCTCTCTCCATCTCAGGGTGTCGAGTATTCATGAACAATACACGGAGGTACCAGGCTTCCACGAAATCTTCTTTACCTCAGTCGGATAATTGGATTTCCAAATGCTCACGTATCCAGGTCTTTTTCCAGATTGAGGGTGTAAACCATATCCTCACCATCATACAGTACATCGTAAGATCATAATTCACCAGTGAGCACAAATCCTCTTTGTAGGTCGCTACAGCAGTTCCCGGCTCATGCTTTCGTAGAGCTTAATGATTTTCCCAGCAAGATCTGGCATTGGTTCTTTCCTCTTCTTCGCTCTAACAGGACCAGCAGAATGTTGAGGAACTTGGCGCGTATAAATTACGAGAAAAGCTTTCTTGCTCTGGGATAGTTGATGTTGTCCAATATTGCTATGTTAAAAAGTTCCTCTCTCTCCTCTGACGTGCACTTATATAACCAGTCATCCGTGTTGTTGTATGCCAAAAGGATGGTAGCTTCCATATGTGGCAGGCTAGCATTTGACTTGAATTCGGAATAATCCGGAATAAACGAGTTTGCAGTTTGCACATTATGAAGAATGGTGTACAGATTAAGCATGTGTACCTCTGTATTGAGAACAATGGTATGGAAGGGGGCAGTAACATACTTGTGGAGGAGGGCCACCGACAGGGCAAGCGACACAAGTACAGCATCACTGCAGTCTGCAGCCACAGCTTTCACAAGCTGATTATCAGGACTATCAACCTGTAGAAATTTACTTATGTCTTCCAAGTTGTGGATGTATGCTACAGATTTCTCTCCAAGGATGTTGAAGCGAGCATGATTATACTGCTTGAACTCACAAGCCTTACCTTCACTGTGTAGGTAAGCAGCAAAACCATGTGGTAGACATGTTGATGGGTGGCCAAGATTTGAGCACAGCGCACAGGCTGCTTTTACCTCTTCGGAGATTGATGAGAGTTCCCGCTTCTTCATATGCGATAGCTTGTATCGGCCGAGGTTGATTTGCCCATCCTGGATCACAATGCTCTCATATTCTTGAAGGTTAGCTTCACAAGCCTCCGCAATGCCCAGTAGGACATGTAACAGGCAGAAAAACCGATTGACGGAAATAAGATTATTCTGCGTTTCAATCGTCAGGTGATTCCAGTTCGTCAGCGATTTCTCTAAGGATCTTCATAACTCCTCGATGTCTTCTCGGAACTTTTTTGTTTACAATATGCTGATCGCTCATGGTGTTTTTCAGCGAAACTATCAGTCTATCAAAATATCTCTGTTTTTCCTCGGTTATTCCGCCTATAGTCTCGAAGCAATCAGAAAGGATCTGTTTCAACTGTCCTTTGTGTGTATCAGTATCCCCACGTTCGGTTTAAACCATCGCCATTGCCAAGGATAACCTTTCGACACATAAAAACCTAAATAGTGGAATTGACGGTCTGTAGTTCCATCGCAGTGCAACGTGTTGTTCACTTCATCCAAAAGGGCCCTATCAACTTGCAACTTACCAAGTAAATTTGATTCCAGGACAAACTGTTTCTTCGTCGTTGCACATGGCATCGTTGGTAGTGTTATATTGAATAGTCGTTGGATCACAACGAGTAAGACCTGTTCCACATTTGAGAAGCTTGCACCAAAACTGTGCAGTTCCACCACAGTGGCACGCAAATCATTGCTATAGCGACCATCAACCTGAACAGGAATGCTAAGATGATTCAAGTTGTCATATGTATATTTCTCTACAACCTCTCGCATCTCCTCTTCCTTCTCCATCAACCGGCTTTGTGCAACATACAAATCGTGCTTCTGCTGATCACACGTTAATTTGTGATGGACGGACTTATTCTTATAACAGGCAACTTGTTTCTTCAGCGCTGTAACAGTAGAAATTTTCTGGTTCAGTTCTCCATTCAATCTCTCATTTCCATTCTCTGTCTCTTTTCTCTCGGACAGAAGATGAATTATCTCAACACAACACCCTGTTATCTTTTTGTCAAGCCTGTGTTCTCTCCTGCGAAAAATCTGTTTTATGCTAGCCTCTAAACTTCCAAAGTATTTTTCAAATCTACGTTCACGGTCGCTTAGCTGTTTCGCAAGTCTCTCTTTTTCACTTTTTGTTGTGCTTAGGTCCTCCATCAACGAGTTCAGTGACTTATCTACATCATGCAATTCTTGCAAGAGCAAATTCTTGTCCGCCTGCACAGAATGTAATTTGCTGCATACTGCATCACAGCGTTTTGGCAATTTTCCATTGTCTCCTTGTGTTTGGTGTAATTGCTTACCGAGTGATTCGCATTCATTTAAAGGAGGCTTCGCTACTATACAGAAAAAAACAGCTGACAGCAAAGAATCCTTCTCTTCATGTTTTTTGGAACGTGTTAATTTAATTTTCGTTTGAAACAGGCTACTGACATACTGACTGATACACTGTTCGGAGACAACAAGGATGTTGTTATATTTAGAAGAATTAGCCATTCACTGAAATTAGCCCATGTGAACTCTTTTCTTTGCATTAGCAGCGTGAGCTCTAAAATTATTCCATTTCTTACTGATATTTTCTCCGGCTGCTGAGCTTCAGCAAACAATTGAAGGAGGCGAAGATAATTATCGTATTTGATCCTGATCACAAGTAACTTTTCTCAATTCTTCGGTGGCTCTGTATTATAGAAACACACCTTCGAATTGTTACACGACTTCAGCCACAACGGGTTCTAAGGCGGCGTGTTGAAAAGTAGGCCCCACATGACCTCTCGTTAAATATGCCCTACTCAATTCAGGCTTTGAAGGTTTGATTTCTGGAGTTTATCTATAAGAATGAATTTGGAACTTCGGCTAATACTTATTGTAAATCTGCTTCAATGTTCTTATTTGAATGGCGACGGTACAAAAGGAATTATAGGACATAGAAATTGGAACGATATGCAACAGGTGGGAAAAATTGACGACGTCTGGCGGCTTAAAAGCAACCATATGACTCTACAGGAAAGAATTTGTCGACACTCAACATTCAGACTCGAGAATACGGGGGAATCTCGGACGTAGCCTTAGTATCTCAGCCGCGCTTTTATTGCAGGTGTTCATGTGAAGACTATGAAGTATCCACACGGCCCCTAGAACCGGCTTAAGCGGAATTAGATACGCTAGCTCGGGAGCTGTGATGACAGATCAGCTCAAACAACTCCTCTGATGTTAATGGATGAGCATCCTGGGCGTTTGATGGGGTAAACGCTCTAACATGGGGAAACCTGGTAAATGCAAGAATGCCTAGGAAAACTAACCTGTAAAATCCGACGTCGTACGGCTTAAATTTCCCACCGGGGAATAAACCTACATATATTTGTCGAGTGGCATGTACAGAGGGCGGGTCTCGGGGACTAACAGTCCACCAGCAGAATCGTACCATATACAGTTAATAAATTGGAGCGATAAGCAAGAGGTGTGAAAAATCACGCTTATTTCAAGCAAAAACTTACGTGGAAATGACATCGAAGTTTGAAAAGTTCAACAGGTAGCTGCCGGAGTGCGGACTGTCAGTCACCTGATGACGAAACAAGCATGGCTACTGACATATTCAAATGAACTGAAGACAAATGACCCACTGTTCTTGAATGACCCATTGTTCTTGACCTGAATCTGTTGTTGTTGTAATGTTCAAGATGCTCATTCCAAACATTTCGTGACGTCATCCGACTACCACACGGCTAGTGTCATTGACGATGTGGGTTGTCAATCTTCTATTTGTTCATACATAGTTGTTTTCCATGTATATTCAGAAATATACTACAATTACGTATAGCGCATTTCGCCCTGATTAAGAGGTTGAATCAGATGTGCTTAATTGGTTGCGAGTGACTGTCGACTATATATTACATTGATATTATTGGATATCATTTCAAAACTTGCGAACAGTATTATTTGCACAAATATATAATTATGGAAAATGTAGTATTTTAGGTTACATAAAAAAACGTCAACGATGTCTTTGGAAAACATTATAAATGTAGCTTTTCGCGACCTAATATCATTGCAAGTGTTGTTTCTTTATCAGCTGTTCCAGTTGGCAAGTGCGCGGAGAATATAATATGTCACCCCAATGCATATTGTACAGATAATCCTGGAGGTCGAACATGTATTTGTAATACGGGATATTCAGGAGATGGGACAGGTATGTTCAACTTCAGCCGTAGACATAGAATTTCAAGGAATATTTACAGATATGTTTTGATTTTAACATATTAACTCATGTGAATGTGAATACATGAGTCAGATCTATAGACGAGCAGTTAGTCGTTCACTGGAAGGAATTTCCAATATAATAATCGAAATATCATTATGTCAGGATTTTTTCATTTGAACATCAATCATACGCATACGACTATACAAATATTACGATGCCACGTTGGATTTACTCACGATGCTCTGCAAACAGCAACTAACGTTCGTCCCTTTATAATGTAGAATTCAATAATCACTCTTCGGAATAAGAAAATGTGTCGAGAGAGATATTGCAGATAAATTTATGCCCCATGATAATGCATCGAAGCATCTAGGTTTGCAGCTGTTCATGTGTGTATTCATGTGTCCGTCTCAATATTATTCTGTTAACAGGATTAACCCTATCTTACCATGGCAGTTAGAAGCCTGTACATACCTGAGGAGCGACCATTTCGGTCTCTATATTTTTCTTAGTCCCGAGGTTAGGGGTCTGTCTGTCTGTTTTTAAGTTAGATGGCGCTTTCAATTATAAAATTATGCGCGCCAGATCGGTGCATTGAGTTTGATGTACAACATAAATATTGATTTAAAATATCCTACTATACGGAATTTTAATGATTAAAACACATGTAGAGAACTCCAAAGGCATTATTTAATGGCATGGAAAGGTTAGAGACATAAAAGGAAGGGTATATATATACGGACCAACAAGCTTAATTTAATAATAATAATATAGTACGTGCATATTTTGTTTAACCTAAAATAAACTCATCATATAAATTTAGATATGAGTAGGTGGTGAGTAAACATGAGATTTGATATAATATCTATACTCATCCTGGTGAACACCGTGAATGAGGACCTCACTGGTATCCTCAGACACCAATGTCCAACCAGAACAAGCAAAGACATCATTTAAAACAAAACTCTTTAATAGAGTAGAAATATTATTATAATTTCTTAACCTAATTTAGCGTTATATACTAATATATATTTTGCTTGTTAAGAGCTGCAAATGATAATGCTTATAAATTTGATCGCAGCGTTATTGTATAGCAGATAAACTATTACATAAGAATTAAAATTTTAATGCTAAATATATACACATATAAAATTACATTAGAGAACCGTAACTGTGTTAATGATATATCGATATTGGCGTGAATAGCCGAAAGTCACATATTTATGTTTGTATACCTTAAAATAATTGAACTATATATAGTAACTGTGTACATGTATAGCGTTTATAGGCACATTTTCCATATATACACCTGGATGTACTACCGCTGGTGAAGTTTCTATCGCGATGTGCATTATTTTACTACTTGAACAATAATCTTTCAGCGGTCTCTCTGCATGGTTTGGTACATATGTATATACGAGTAAAACTAAACTACTGTGAGGAACCTAGATTGCAAATTTACATATTCTTTTATTGATAGTAGCATATTCAAGGAAAACAGTTCAATGGGTTTCAGTGCTTAAACTGTGACCGCAATTTGTATATACAATATGAAAGGGATATTGCCTACTAATAAGATGAATTTTTACTATTATTGCTATAGATTTTGGTGTGCCTTGCTGGTGTTTTGCTCTGTGTGTTTGTTTGTTTTTCTCGATATCTAATAATATAAATAGAAAGCGCATTGATGAAAAAGCCAGTCTAATACATGCACGACGTATTTGCAATTTAATTTACTTTCCAAACTACCAGGGCGTATTGATGACCCAAAATATTATCGACCTAATATTGACTGTAATCAATTCGCATGGAGTCAATCATATATCTATTTGAAATTACTACCACTATGAATGAAGATGAAAATTGTCAATGACTATACACAGGTGCTTAATATATTTCAGTTGCATAGCAAACGGAGATACCGGTATATATTGTGTGTTTATCCGTTATATTCTGTGATGTACTGCTTATTTGCCGCATATATGTTTTGTATGTTGCTATCCGTCGAACCTAATGTTTCTCTCTATGTTACCTATACCGCTATACAAATGTGTTGTGTACTCCAAACCATACTTTATTTGGAAACAAATATTACTTTATCGAATATTATAGTCTACCAAAGAGTAAAACAATCCATATGTTTAACCAATATCGGTAAGAATAGATCAATTGAAATATGGCTGACAAGGTTAAGATAGCGTCCATGAACTGTCAGGGGTTAGCTGATCCTACCAAAAGGCAAGATGTCTTTCCATCCCCACACGGATCCAAGATCCTCTAAGAATACTGATCAGCGATACGGATTTGATATTTTGGAACATCATGATGTCTTGCCGGCATCATTGAAAATTGTTGACCGCTTCTCTCTTGCAGGAAACAAGCCTATGTTTATGTATACTTTTGTCTTTTTGAATTTGGTGCTAATACTGTTATATGGAAATGGAATAGGTCTTTGGATTATGGACGCGGATATTCTCTAATGGACGACGGCTGGATTATGAATGACGGACTAGACGCTTGTAATTTCACTGTTTCAAAAGAAAACAATTCTCTATAATATGTCTCCAAGACACCCACACGGATCCAAGATCCTGTATTAGAAATGAATGGGGAAGGGATGCCTGGGTGAGCCCCTTCCGATCGAATGCACGCGGGGTAATTATACTATTTAATGACGATTTTGACTATAAAGTGAACACCGTGGAAAAAGACCCAGAAGAGGGAATTTCTTGATATTAAGTGTTGATATACACGAAACTCCAGTTACCTTAGCGAACATATACGGCCCGAATACAGACAAACCTTCATTTTACAATAATATCATTAAAAAAATTGACGATATTGGTAATCCATCAGTTATTATATGTGGCGACTGGAATTTGGTTATGGGCCCTGCTTCAGACACAGACAATTATAAGCACGTAAATCATCCAAACGCTAGAAATACAGTCTTGAAATTTATAGAAGAAAAAGAATATACAGATAGCTGGAGAATAATGTATGAAAATATAAGAAGATATACCTGGAGGAAAAAAACCCCTAGAAAACAAGCTAGACTAGATTTCTTCATAACAAGCGAAGATATTTTCAACATAACAACAGAAGCAGAAATAATTCCTGGATATAAAACGGACCATTCGGCAATAACCGTAAGCTGTAAATTCACAAATACCGAAAGAGGCCGAGGCTATTGGAAACTTAACTGTTCGCTATTAAGAGATATTAAATATGTTAAACTTGTAAACAAACTTATAGATGCTACAGTAGACGAATATACCCCATTGCCATATAATCGAGACGAACTACCAAACATACCCACAACAGACATACAACTCTGCATAAATGACCAACTTTTCTTGGAAACTCTTCTAATGAAAATAAGAGGGAAAACAATCAAATTTTCGTCGATAAAGAAGAGAAACGAGTTAAAAACGGAAAAAAGTGTTAGAGAATACAATTACCCTATTAGAGGAAGAAATAAACAAAGATTTTATGAACAGTTCAGAATCCAAATTAAACGACTTAATGCAGGCAAAAAAGGACTTAGAAGATATAAGAAATAAAGCTATGCAGGGTATAATTGCAAGAACTAAAGCACAATGGATACATGAGGGAGCAAAACCGACTAAATACTTGTTAGGTCTAGAAAAAAGGAACTATACTGACAAACTTATAACGAACATAACCAAGGCAAATGGCGAAAATGTACATAATATGAAAGATATACTAAGTGAACAGAGGAGTTACTATAGTGAACTTTACACAAAAAAGGATAGAAACGAAAAAGAAAGCATCAATGACTTCTTAGAAAAAACAGATTTAAACGGCTTATCAAACAAAGAAGCATTAAACTTAGAAGGAGTTATAACTTATGAAGAAATAACGAATGCTTTGAAGACCACCAAAAATGATAAAAAGTCCTGGATTAGATGGTTTCCCAGTTGAATTTTACAAAATGTTTTGGAAAAAACTTGGGGGGTTTGTTCTGAGGTCAGCTAATTCTAGCTATGAAAAGGGGGAACTACCAGTAACTCAGCGCCGAGTAGTCATCACATGTCTGCCAAAGTCAAATAAACCAAGAAATCTCTTGAAAAATTGGCGACCAATTTCGCTTCTCACTGTTGGATATAAACTCATTTCGACCTGTATTGCCAATAGATTAAAAACAAACTAAGCAAACTTATTAGTGAAGATCAGAAGGGGTTTATCCCAGGCAGATCAATAGGGGAAAATATTAGACTCTTATACGATGTATTGTTTGAAACTAAAAACAGGGAGATACCAGGATTGTTACTATCAATCGACTTTGAAAAGGCTTTCGATTCCATATCTTGAGATTTTATACACGAAACCATCAAAGCTTTTAATTTTGGCTTGTCGATCCAAAACGGGTTAAAGCTGTTTTATACAAATATACAAAGCTGCATAGTTCAAAACGGACATCTTTCATCTTTTTTTTATATAAGCAGGGGGTGTAGACAGGGGGACCCGATATCTCCCTATTTGTTTCTATTGTGCGCAGAGGTTTTGGGCAAAAATATTAGGGATAATGGAAACATTAAAGGAATTGTCATAAATAATACAGAATACAAAATTTGCCAATATGCCGACGATACCCAACTAATCCTTGACGGATTAGAAGAATCTCTCCGAGAAGCCATAAAATTTTTGGACAAATTTTATAAATATTCTGGTTTAAAAATAAATGTGGAGAAAACAAATGCAATGTGGATTGGATCTTTGAGTAGTCTGCAAGCAAAGTTATGCCACGATATTAAGCTAGCTTGGGTACATGAACTTACGGTGTTGGGGATAAAACTGAGTTCCACTGATTTTCATGATATTTGGAAGATAAATTATTTATCGAAACTCAACGTTCTGAAACAAGAATTATCCAGATGGAAGCTCATAAATTTGACTTTATTTGGGAAAATAACGATTGTAAAGTCCCTAGCCTTGTCAAAGCTCGTACATCTCTTCCTTGCCTTACCCAACCCGCCTGACGATGATATAAAAGAATTAAATAACATTCTCTTTAAATTCATTTGGAACGGGGGAGCTGATAGGATAAAGAGGGTTATATTGACACAAGACTATAAATACGGGGGTTTGAGAATGACCAATTTGAAACATTTTGTTTAGTCATTGAAGACATCGTGGATAGAAAAATTAATTCTACACAAAGGGAAGTGGCAAAACATTGTGGCTGAATACTTTGATAAAATATGTAACCTAGGGTCAGAGTATATAAATGTAATAATACGTAATATTGAAAATCCTTTTTGGAAAGATACATTCGAGGCATGGTATTGCGTACAAACTTCAATGAAAGTAAAATGTACG
>JAVTVY010000835.1:0-32645 GCA_036873755.1 Hanleya hanleyi
ATGAATGCTTCACATTGATACCTCACTCGACCCCATCGGTCCACTAGGGGCTCCCCTAGCTCCCAAAAGGCTATTTTCATACCCTTCGGCCACCGCATGCGCAGAAGGCCAAATATGTCAACCCACACCCAGTCCATTAGATGCCCCTTCATGAATGCTTCACCTTGATACCTCACTCGACCCCATCCGGTCCACTAGGGGCCCCCTAGCTCCAAAAAGGCTATTTTCATACCCTTCGGCCGCCGCGCATGCAGGAATGATATGTCAACCCCACACCCAGCCCATTAGATGCCCCTTCACATAAGCTTCACTTTGATACCTCACTCGACCCCATCGGACCATTTTATCTAGGGACTACTTTTTCTCCGCGGAAGCTTTTTCCCGAGACCGAATCACCGCCAAAACCGCGGCCAAACCGCATCACCGCGGATGAATACATCCTGAATACATCCTCTGCAGCAATTGGAACTCTCCTGGATTGGAGGTAGCTTCTGGTCCTTCTGCCGGAACTATATTGCATTTGACCTCTCCTCCACGTTTCCTCCACAAATCATGCCAATTTTTGGGGTCAATGTTGCTTGATTGACCCTTTGTATACTACTGACGCGGAAATTATTGTATGGACGGCTGATTATTGAATGTCCGATCTGACACTTGCTATTATTTGCCAATACACCGGCATTTATACGAATGCCATGACATAGTAAATTATGGAAACTTTTGTACTTACAACATCAGTGTAGGAGTTGAAGACGCGGTCTTGGAGAGATTCTACAGCCATCCACTTTATGGGTAACAGTTTATTCCTGTCTTGTCTGTAATAACTGCTGCTATAGATATCCCGTGCCAGACCAAAGTCAGCCACTTTCACCACCATATTGTTATCCAGCCTGTTGACATGGCAACGATATAATTTGCAACGACGTATCGATAGGATAGGTCGAAAATATGAAAAGAAGAATCATATTTACGTTTTTCTCAATAAAGTTATAATCATATAATAATTTATTCCTTGAAATAATCCCTTCTTGGTAAGTGAAACGACGATGAAGATTTATGAATCTGGATTGTTGATCAGCAGCGGAAGACCTGGAGTTGAACACCATTGTTCAGACATGAAAATTACATTTAAGGTTTTTGTTGATGAGGCGGTCTGTTGATTCGAATACGAATAGATGATGGTAGTTAAAAGTTTGACGAACATACATACATTTCCAGGCTGATGGTAGCTAGACGTTTGACGTACAATGGGGTTCTCATATAATACAATGGCATAGATGCCACTGTTGGTTGCAAAGTTTGCTCCGCTTTGCCATCATCTGGAGAACCTCAATACAAGCTGATGGTAGCTAGATGTCAGATGTACGTTCATATAAATACGAGCTGATGGTAGCTAGATGTCTGACGTACGTTCATATAATTACGAGCTGATGGTAGCTAGATGTCTGACGTTCATATAATTACGAGCTGCTGGTAGCTAGATGTCTGACGTACGTTCAAATAATTACGAGCTGATGGTAGCTAGATGTCTGACGTACGTTCATATAATTACGAGTTGATGGTAGCTAGATGTCTGACGTACGTTCATATAATTACCAGCTGATGGTAGCTAGATGTCTGACGTACGTTCATATAATTACGAGCTGATGGTAGCTAGATGTCTGACGTACGTTCATACAATTATGTGCAGATAGTTGCTAGATGTCAGACGTACGTACATAAATTCCTGACTGATGGTAGCTAGATGTCTGACGTACGTACAAACAATTACGAGCTAATGGTTGCTAGAATTTTGACGTGTGTACATACAATTCCTGGCTGATGGTAGCCAGAAGTTTGAAGTACGAACATACAATTACGAGCTGATGGTGGATAGAAATTTGAAGTACGTACATACAATTCCTAACTGAAGGCAGGTAAAAGTTTGACATACTTACATGGCTGAAGGCAGGTAAATGTTTGACATACGTACATACAATTCTTGACTGAAGGTAGGTAAAAGTTTGACATACGTACATATAATTTCTGGCTGAAGGTAGGTAATAGTTTGACATACGTACATACAATTCCTGACTCAAGGTAGATGAAAGTTTAAAGTACGTACATGCAATTCCTGGCTGCTAGATCCCGATGTACAAACTTCATATGTGTCAGATACTCCATCCCACGGGCGATGTGAAGGCAGAACGACAACAGTTGCGGAAGATCTGGGACCTAAAAGTCAACCGCCAGGATAAACTCTCAGAACGATTTATTGTTAGTTCTTCCATGTTTTTTGTTAATCCAGGGCATTAGTTTTTCGGTAATAGTTTGAAGCTTCAAAGGTATTTTTTGCTTTGCAGGCTAGAAGCAAACGTTATTTGGCTAAAAGAAAAGCTTAATTGTTAATACACGACAAGTTTGACTTTTCACAAAACCAAAGATTGTCGCCAATAGAGAACAGTAAGAATAGTTTTATTAAATTAAATTGTTTAGATACAAGCGTCTAGCCCGTCATTCAATATTCAACCGTCGTCCATTAAAGAATTTCCGCGTCGGTAATCTCATATCCCCATATATTAGCTCTATGGAACACTTCTGACAGGCA
This sequence comes from Hanleya hanleyi, assembly GCA_036873755.1. Taxonomy (NCBI): domain Eukaryota; kingdom Metazoa; phylum Mollusca; class Polyplacophora; order Lepidopleurida; family Hanleyidae; genus Hanleya; species Hanleya hanleyi. The sequence goes on from JAVTVY010000835.1 coordinate 2,588, forward strand.
GTGGATCGTGCAGTACTCACAATAGGTGTTCACCATATGCGTCCAGTGCCAACGGAAGCTACGCTTGTGAACAAATATCAATATCTCCCTTTTGAGGCTGCAAGTTCCAGTAGAGGTATAGGTCGAAAACCAGGGCTCAATATTATTGTTAATACTTCGAAAATGCACGTATTGTCCGAAAAATATTCACAGAATCAAACCTAATTCGGCAACAATTCTTCATCTGATCAAGTTAAAAAACGCAGATGTTTCAACCCTATTGGCGACGACTATATCAGCACAACAAAATGGTCTATATCTACTTGATTCGAACTAGATGAGATTGCAACATGAACGAGTAAAAGTCAGCGAAAATCATCTGGTAACGTTTTGTGACATACCAAATAACACAATAAAGAGTTAACAAAGCACAATGGCTTTTTTCTGTTTCTCCCGTCATAGGGGACAGGGTCCGTGTGGCACTTGACAGCAATTCATCTTACAAAATTGAAATATAAAGATGGAAAGCTAAACATATCTCCCGCATTCCAGCTTTCCATCTTGCAAACTTGAACGTGTGAAGCTGGAATGCTCCGCACTCCTCTCGTATTCCAGCTTTCCATCTAACAAAATTGACAGTAGATAGATACACAGTAAAAATGAGAGACGCTTGACACGTTTATTCTAAAATACATGCGTTTTTGAAATAAGCGTATGCATACAAATAAAAAATGTTGATGTTTTGAATGAAAAACACCCACATCTAAAGAAAAACCTCAACATATAACTGATAATCGCAAGTATTTTATTTCTTAAAACAAGAACGTTTTCAAGAGGCGTTTTTGTCTGTCGATATGATCATAATATGCACCAACGTTTCAGTAAAACGTTAGCGTCTTACATCACCATAAGACTCGTGACGTTTGACGCGTTTATATTTCAACCCATGTGTTTTTACTGATGCGTCGTTAGTAGGTAACATTTTGTATAAAAATGCGCGCGTTTTCCCTCGACACCTTCTATATGAATTGGAGAAGAAAGTAGTCGCTTAAAACACTGCCGTAAATGCATACCCTAGTGGATTATGGTGGACAACACCCGTCAATCACGTGACATGAAAATCGTCTACAACAAAAACACATGTGTCATCTTCAGATGTTTAAATTTCACGGCCAGCGTTTTAATTCCGATGCCGTTTGTCGGTAACGTATTACACAAAAACCTTAGTGTTTTACAATGACATTAAGTTAAAACTATAACGATACCCTGAAAGATTTAAAACTTGAACAGACCAATGATAATAGACCCACTTCGATGGTCTGCTAATCACGTGATCTATCAGAAGTTCCATAAAACGGACGCGTTTATTCAGGCATGCAATTAAGTACAAATAAAGGTCGATGATTGGCGCCGTACGCGTTTATTAAATGTTAATGTTTTATATGTAAGTGCGTGCATTTATTAAATAGTAAGGTAATACATTCAGCACAATACAGCGTTAAACCACAGGCCCCAGTGTCTGGACAGTAGAATTTAAATTCAGTATAATTTAAATAATTTTTTTTTTTTAAGTCATCCTATAATACAGAGAGGAAAAGGTATTGCACGCGCCATATTGGATTTGCCCGCCAAATACGAAAAACAAAGTAAAGTTTTCACATTAAAAACTGTTTAACTGACCGTGTTACTGGTGTCCACTCAATTTTGAAACCTTTGTTATGTCATCTAACCCTACGGGAAATCTCAGATGGCCGTTTTATTGGTATAAATCCATCTCTGAAAACAGTAAACTTACGGCTTCTGTGAGCCGCTCTCTGCCTCCACTGGGACGTAAATTGCTGTCTACGTCATCGCTTTCGGCATTCTCAAAGAGAGCCGTGTCTACCGCAAGACGGTACATCTTCCGAAAATTTATGACCTCTCCCAGGTTCTTAGCGTGACATGTACTTGATCAGGGCAAGGCAGTTGCAGCATTTCTGTTCTTCATTCACTACATAGTACTGTTCACACGCCCTATGATATGTACTTTTGTTGCTATCATTATGCAAGTTTTGTTGTTAAAAAATAAAACTGAACGTTGAACTTTATGGCCTACTCGTTTGAAGCAGCAGACATAAATTTAGTTGACCTAGATTCTGCATTGAAGATCAACCATTGAAACGCGGAAAACAACGAATTACGTCAATTATACCGTACTTTCGCCTGCATGTTGTCTGATCGCACTATTCTTGCTTATCTGATGATGCTAAACAATGATCTTGTGATCTTCAGGTTAAGTCATAAATTTTCTGAAGATGTACCATTTTGCGTGTCTACCCGCGAGCGAGTGATGTCATGCTGCCTCGCGTTGAAATTGGAGATTCAAAAATGTCACCAGTTTTCCCGCGGGTAGACACGGCTCTCTTTGAGAATGCCGAAAGCGATGACGTAGACAGCAATTTACGTCCCAGTGGAGCCAGAGAGCGGCTGACAGAAGCCGTAAGTTTACTGTTTTCAGAGATGGATTTATACCAACAAGCTGAGACAATTTGAGGAGGTTTGGGAAGCAGTAATGGGTAGTGTAACACTGGAATGTAAGTCTGTAGTTGTATATGGATTTGTGGATGGTGAGGGTTATAAATCGATGAGTGGAATAGATCAAGATATCGCGTTCACAACACAGATGGGTACAATATGGGTGAGTGAAATCCAAGATGGTCAATGGCAGCCATCTTGGATTACATACTACCTCAATGAAAATCAATACCAATCGCTGTCTAACTGATGTGAAGCACCGTCTCGAGTTTGAAGTTGATTGGTCAAATTGTTGTCGAGATATCACGTTCACAAGATCCCAGACGGATGGAATCCAATATCGTCAATGGCAGCCATCTTGGATTTGTACCTCCGTGAAAATCAATACCAATGGCCATCTAATTGATGTGAAGCACATTCTCAAGTTTGAAGTCGATTGGTCGAACTGTTCTCGAGATATCGCGTTCACAAGATGTGGGATGGACAGAATCCAATATGGTCAATGACAGCCATCTTGGATTATGTACCTCAGTGAACACCAATACCAATGGCCGTCTAACTGATGTGAAAAACCTTAGTTTGTTTGATTTGTTTTTGAGATATCGTGTTAACAAGATGTGGAACGGAGTGAATCCACTATGGTCCATGGCAGCCATCTTGGATTACGTATCTCAGTGAAAATCAAAACCAATGGCCGTTCAACTGATGTGAAGCACATTCTCAAGTTTGAAGTGGATTGGTCAAACTGTTGTCGAGATATCGCGTTCACAAGATGTGGGATGGACAGAATCCAATATGGTCAATGGCAGCCATCTTGGATTACGTACCTCAGTGAAAATAAATACCAATGGCCGTCTAACTGATGTGAAGAACCTTCCCAAGTTTGAAGTCGATTAGTTGAATTGTTCTCGAGATATCGCGTTCACAAGATCTGGGACGGATGGAATCCAATATGGTCAATGGCAGCCATCTTGGATTACGTACCTCAGTGAAAATCAATAGCAATGGCCGTCTGACTGATGTGAAGAACATTCCCAAGCTTGAAGTTGATTGGTGGAAATGTTCTTGCGATATCGCGTTCACAAGATGTGGGACGAACAGAATCCAATATGGTCAATGGCGGCCATCTTGGATTACGTACTTCGGTGAAAATCAATACCAATGACCGTCTAACTGATGTGAAGCACCTTCTCAAGTTTGAAGTCAATCGGTCAAATTGTTCTTGAGATATTGCGTTCACAAGATGTGGGACGGACAGAATCCAATATGGTCGATGGCGGCCATCTTGGATTACGTACCTCAGTGAAAATCAATACCAATGGCCGTCTGACTGATGTGAAGAACATTCCCAACCTTGAAGTTGATTGGTGGAAATGTTCTTGAGATATCGCGTTCACAAGATGTGGGACGAACAGAATCCAATATGGTCAATGGCGGCCATCTTGGATTACGTACATGGGTGAAAATCAATACCAATGGCCGTCTAACTGATGTGAAGCACCTTCCCAAGTTTGAAGTCGATTGGTCGAATTGTTCTCGAGATATCGCGTTCACAAGATGTGGGACGGACGGACGGACGGAAGGACGGACGGAGGGACGGACGGAGGGACGGACGGCTAGCATTTCCAAGTCCTCCCACCACTTCGTGGCGGAGGACAATAAAACGGCGATCTGAGATTTCCCGTAGGGTTAGATGGCATAACAAAGGTTTCAAAATTGAGTGGACACCAGTAACACGGTCAGTTAAACAGTTTTTAATGTGAAAACTTAAATTTGTTTTTTCGTATTTGGCGGGCAAATCCAATATGGCGCGTGCAATACCTTTTCCTCTCTGTATTATAGGATGACTTAAAAAAAAATTATTTAAATTATACTGAATTTAAATGCTACTGTCCAGACACTGGGGCCTGTGCGTTAAACGGATGCGTTTATCACGGCATGGTGTTAGGTATGACGTAGGCTCATTTCTATTCCACGGGGTCCAGGCGCATATCGTCTGCTGGGCTTTTTCGTCGCTGTCGGCATTTGGTGGAGAGAGAGTGGCACCGCTATTCAAGAATTCTCGTAAGATCATCTTCTGAACTGACCGATTTCATTAGTAACTTCCGTCTGATATATTTTCACAGATTCAGAACGCTAATTACTTTCATTTTCATAGAGATAATCCGAAATATTATGTTCGGTTTTGTTTCGTTGACGGTAGCAACAACAACGTAACATAAACAACAACAGCACCGGTAACAATATAGGCCTAACGTGTAATGCATACATGGCTGAGCAGAACAAAATTACCTATGCTATACATTGTAGATGAATCTATAAATCCAAACGGTCTGTCAGTCTCGTTTGTCACAAGTTTTCATCTTGTCACTATTTATTTGCCTTTGTTTTGGCCTTCGAAATCGACAGATTTTCAAGACGCTAATTGAAGTCGGTAGTATGGCAGCCACGCATCACTTCCGTTGTTCCCTGTGCTTTTGTTGTTTGAAGGATGGAGCCAGTGATGCCACCATACTAGATTTTCTGGAGAAATCCACAGCCTTTGACCATGGGAAAGGAAAGAAGACACAACCAATACTTACCATCAAGAAGGTAAAGCATTTTTTTTATCTCATTCACTCATTGAACATCTAATAATGTCTTCTGACAACTGCATTCCCTGTCGCTCAGAGGCTATACCAGCATGGTTTTCATAGTTCAAGTTTTCATCTTGAAGATAAACCCATATTTCGTACACAATGTGCAAATGATCCTTTGAGAATTATCTCTTGTAGGCAGGAAATGGGATCATCTGTCGCGGAGTTTAGTGTATCAATAGGAATAAACGAGTTCCATGTTGAAATAAAAATTGACCCAATCGAGGTCTTAAATTCTCTCGAATTAAACCGTACAGTGATTTTTACTGGTTATTTAAATGACAGGACAAAAATGCCAGAAAGTAGCCTTGAGTGTTGTAAAATAAGAGAACTCTTTCGAATCTAGAAAGGGATTTTATCAATATTTTAGTGAAAAGTGACATGGAAGTTATATTTTATATATTCAGCAGGATTCGTAGTTCCCACCGGTCCGCTAGTCCGAGACTAGTAAAATTTTGGGCGAACCAGTGAACATTCCGACTCACCTGTGAACCAGTAAAATCTTTTCATTACATTTATGAACCAGATTAACTGACCAGTAAACTGTAGAGATAGACTAGATGACCAAATTTACTGGTCGGCAAGACCAGTGAAAAATTTTCCGAATTTCGTACCCTGGTCAAAATCATTGAATCTTCCCGTTAATTTCATCTCACTCATCTCACTTGATGTCAGTTTCAGGGAGCAGTCTGTATTCTTCATGGACACTTTAACAGGAACATTTTTTATGACTCATTTACAATTAAGATGACAAATTGGTCACTTCGAATATCAGGTCACTTGATCTTGTTCTTTGTTTTTGCCTTAAGGAGGAAGTGGACAACGGAATAACCATTTTGAACAAATTAATATTTTGTTCATTCTTCTCATTGGTTTGTAGTAAAGCCGTTAAGCTTTATACACCCTTCATGACCTTCTTGGGCAGAGGCAGAATATTTCCCAGAGTTATATACATGTGATGTTGTATACATTTGATCCCAGGAAAATGAAATTGATTTGTGATAATATAAATATGTCATAATTTTACAGCTGTCTTTGGATTAATTTGTTCTTTTCCTTCACATTGTTTCAGGGGATTGCTGAGGTGGACATTGTGAATGCAGTAGGTGGAAAACAACTCGACCCACCCCGTTTAGTCATGTTTATGACCAATAAAGTGAAAGTGCAGGAAATTGTAATAACAGCAGATAAAGAGATCATATATTGCGAAACAGATAACGTGAAAGAGGCACTCCTTCACTGTGTGCGAGTGTATTACGCAATGGATTTCAGCTATCCTCGTATCTATTAGCGCTCCTGGCACTATGCCAGGAACTTGTTCTTGGTGATCCCTACACAGACCAGAAATCTGTCAAGTACCTGAAATATTGGAAAGAAATTGAAAATGCCATGCAAAGATCAAATGTACAGGTCTCATAGTGTTGTGTGTAAACATTATGTCTGCATTGATAACAAATGCTAGAAAAGTCAAAGTCGATGAATACATCATCAAACAGTTATTTCATTTATAAATTCATTTTATTTATGAATTAAGTCGTTTGATATAATATTATGTTGATTTGCATTGGAAATCTGACTCCTCTTAGAATACAGTGATGTGCGCTACAATAACATTAATAGCATTGAAATTGTTAAAATTAAAGTCGTAAAACAAGAAACGGTATAAATTATATAATTTGGAAGATTATCTTGGGTATAACGTTAAGTTGCAAAAGTACGACAGTTACACTTTAATTCACCTGGAGAAGAAATTGAAAATGTCCTGCAAGTATCAAATATACAGGTCTCCTAGTGTTTAATACCCTGTACTAGTAATGCTAGAAAAGTCAAAGTTGATGGATATTTCATTAAGCAGGTATTTGAATTATGAATTCATTTGATTTATTAATCTATTCATTTCAGTCATTTGATACAACATTTTGCGGTGATTTGCAATAAAATCTGGCTCTCCTTAGAATATAGTCTGTACCTGAAATATTGTCATGCAACTTTAGTATCAAATGTACATACATGTATGTCATAGTGTTTTGTGTGAACATTATGTTGCTTTGATAACAATGTTGAGCTAGTAATGCTAGAAAAGTCAAAGTTGATGGATATTGCATTAAAGAGTTATTTGATTCATGAATTCATTTAATTTATGAATTTGCATTAAAGAGTTATTTGATTCATGAATTCATTTGATTTATGAATTTATTAAGTAGTATGATACAATAATTTACTGTGATATGCATTGGAAATCTGGGGCCAATTTCACGAAAGATCATTCAACAATTTTTTTATCGTAAATTTTATTATTATTATTATTATAATGGGAGTATCGTAAACTTACGATAAAAATTGCTGTACGACCATTCATGAAAGTGACCCCTGGAGTGGCCCTTCTTAGAATACTGTCTGTTTGGCGAAACCGAAGCCTTTGTCACCTTGACATGAGAGAGATGTCCAAGCAGAGCCAGTCTATATAGGTAACAGGGCTTGGCTAACTCAATTTGAGGGAAAAGTCCCTCAAATGAGATTTCACTGAAGTCAGAATGAAACAGTAGAGTTCTCTCAACCTTGTATGAAACCTTGTATGAATTGTGTCAAATTATATAGGATTTATGTTCGAAACACAAAGTATTAGCTTCATGTACTACGTCTGATTTTGTTGATATTCTGATTATGTTGTTGATGTTCTGATTCTGTTGACCTGCATGTATGTCTATTATAAGTTCCCGTCAGTAGTAGTTAAAAGCTAAAAAAGGTATTGCCCTCTTTGCACGTAAACTTGAGGGATAACTCTTGATTTCCGTGGAGCGTCCGACAGGGGGCGCCACCAGCTCAAGAGAGCCCCCCGCAAAAGGGAGGTAACTCTTGATGTACTTTTGTGATTTTTGGCAAATGCCGGGTTATCTTCCCTGATTCGAACATTTGCATATTAAAGCTATACGATGGGGTATGGATTATTCGATTGGGTCGTATGAGGTATCAATGTAAAGCAGTCGTGAAGGGGCATCTGATGGGCTGGGTGTGGGGTTGGAATATCGTCATTCTGCGCATGCGCGGTAGACCAAGGGTATGGAAATAGACGTTTTGCGATCTAGGGGAGCCCCTAATGGGCCGATGGAGTCGAATGAGGTATCAATGTGAAGCCTATGTGAGGGGGCATCCGATGGGGTGGGTGTGGGGTTGGAATATCGTCATTCTGCGCATGCGCGGTAGACCAAGGGTATGGAAATAGACGTTTTGCGATCTAGGGGAGCCCCTAATGGGCCGTTGGAGTCGTATGAGGTATCAATGTGAAACATAGGTGAGGGGGCATCTGACTGGACTAGTGTCTTGGCCGTTGTCAACATTCTGCGCATGCGCAAACAGGGAATTGTGGGAAAAGGGTACGGAAATAGACGTTTTGGGATCTAGGTGAGCCACTAATGGTCCGATGGAGTTGAGTGAGGTATCAATATGAAGCCTATGTGAGGGAGCATCCGCCTGGATTAGTGGCTCGGGCGTTGTCAACACTCTGCGCATGCGCAAACAGGGAATTGTGGGAAATGGGTATGGAAATAGACGTTTTGGGGTCTGGGTGGGCCACTAGTGGCCCTATGGAGTCGTAGTGAGGTATCAATATGAAGCCTATGTGAGGGGGCATCCGCCTGGATTAGTGGCTCGGGCGTTGTCAACACTGCGCATGCGCAAACAGGGAATTGTGGGAAAAGGGTATGGAAATAGACGTTTTGGGGTCTGGGTGGGCCACTAGTGGCCCTATGGAGTCGTATGAGGTATCCATGTGAAGCATTCGTAAAGGAGCATCCACCTGGACTAGTGTCTCGGCCGTTGTCAACAGTCTGCGCATGCGCAAACAGGGAATTGTGGGAAAAGGGTATGGAAATAGACGTTTTGGGGTCTGGGTGGGCCACTATTGGTCCTATGGAGTCGTATGAGGTATCAGTGTGAAGCATTCGTACAGGAGTATCCACTTGGACTAGTGTCTCGGCCGTTGTCAACATTCTGCGCATGCGCAGATAGGGAATTGTGAGAAAAGGGCATTGGAATGGACATTTTGGGGTCTATTTGGGTCCTTGGTCATCCGATGAGGTCGAGTGAGGTATCGTTGTAAAGGATACGTGAGGGGGCATCCGCCTGGACTAGTATGACGTGGAACTGACGTCATTCTGCGCATGCGCAGTAGACAAAGTGTATGGAAATAGACGTTTTAGGGTCTAGATGGATCCCTAGTGGTCAGATGGAGTTGAGTGAGGTATCAATGTAAAGCAGTCGTGAAGGAGCATCCAGTCATGGGTGGGTGCATGTAAAATTAGGATTTTTTCCCGAAAATATAAAAGTGGAACACAGACTTACCCCTAAAATAGTGGGAAACACCTATCAACCCTAGCCAAAAGGGCTAATATCGGTCCTCGGGCTTATTGGGACCTGCCTATCAAGTCAATGCGGTGGGTGCATGTAAAATTAGGATTTTGCCCCGAAAATATAAAAACCCTATCCCAATTTCGGAGCTCCAAGAGCTCCGGAGCTCCGAGTTCCAAGAGATCCGGAGCTCCGACGCCACCACCGGGCGTTGACGGGCGAGTGAGTGTGAGTGAGTGAGTGAGTACGAGTAGTAGCGAAAGAAAATGTTTTATAATTGGCTCAGTGCCAATTTTTTCCCACGATTTGGACTGATGAGGGACACATGTTCATTCCTATATTTACAGACACTACCACCACCGCCACCACCACCACCACCACACACCACCACCACCGCACACCACCACCACCACCAACGCCACCACCGGGCGTTGACGGGCGTCAACGCCCGGTAGTGGTGGTGGTAGCTTCCGTGTGGCAGAGCTCTTGGATCGGAGCTCTTGGAGCTCAAAGCTTGTGGAGCACAGAGCTCGGAAATGACGTCATCGCATGCGCGCGTACCTGTGGTGCACCCTGTACCCTATAGCCCGTAGGGAATAGGGTACACCAGGGTGCCGGTGCAGCACAGGTACGCGCGCATGCATGCGATGACTTCATTTCCGAGCTCTGAGCTCCACAAGCTATGAGCTCCAAGAGCTCCGATCCAAGAGCTCTGCCACACGGGAGCTACCACCACCACCACCGGGCGTTGACGCCCGTCAACGCCCCATGGTGGCGTTGGTGGTGGTGGTGGTGGTGGTGGTGTGCGTGTGCGGTGGTGGTGGTGTGTGGTGGTGGTGGTGGTGGTGGTGGTGGTAGTGTTTGTAAATATAGGAATGAGCATGTGTCCCTCATCAGTCCAAATCGTGGGAAAAAATTGGCACTGAGCCAATTTTAAAACATTTTCTTTCGCTACTACTCGTACTGATGACGTCACAGATGCTGTGGACATCCCTCAAATGGAGTCTACACCCCGGGAACTGCAAGATGACACTTCCCTCGACACATTCGAACCAAAGGTGGCCCATCTCTACACCAAATACCTTCTTTCACTGCTCCAATATGCCCACTTTGGCTACTACTCCTACTGATGACATCACAGATGACGTGAACATCCTTCAAATCGTGGTCTGCACTCCGAGAACTACAAGATCACACCCCACAGGTCGCATTTGGACCAATAGTGGTCCATATCTCTACACCAAATTAGGCGGGACCCATACAAGGTCCAGTTTTCGACACCACATGACCACATTCCGATAAAATGGTCAGTTTTCGACACCGGACGTGCCGCCATCTTGAACCAGAAGGTAGACGCCGCCATCTTGGATATGTCCCATAATACACCGGGTCAAAATACTCGCTTCTGATTGGCTGAGGGCAGCGCCCCACACAACCGGAAGTGAGCGCCCCACAAATGAGGGAGAATTTCCACTTTTCCTACCAGAGATTCACACTGATACCCCACACGGTCCATTTGACCAGGGATGGTCAACCACTCAACAAACCTCCACGAATCCCCAAAATGCCTGCTTTATATACGACGGCCATACTGTGCATGCGCAAAATGATGAAAACGGACGTTACATTAGTCCAGTAGGATCTCACTCACTCAATCACTCACTCACCGTCGTTAGTGGGTCCATGCGTTAAGACGGGCGTTGGGGACGCCTCACGGGCGTTGTGCACGCTTCACTCACTCACTCACTCGCCCGTCAACGCCCGGTGGTGGCGTCGGAGCTCCGGAGCTCTTGGAACTCGGAGCTCCGGAGCTCTTGGAACTCGGAGCTCCGGAGCTCTTGGAGCTCCGAAATTGGGATAGGGTTGATAGGTGTTTTCCCCTATTTTAGGGGTAAAGTCCGCGTTCCGCTTTTTATATTTTCGGGGCAAAATCCTAATTTTACATGCACCCACCCCATTGACTTGATAGGCAGGTCCCAATAAGCCCGAGGACCGATATGAGCCCTTTTGGCTAGGGTTGATAGGTGTTTTCCACTATTTTAGGGGTAAAGTCCGTGTTCCGCTTTTATATTTTTGGGAAAAAATCCTAATTCCCTGTTTGCGCATGCGCAGACTGTTGACAACGGCCGAGACACTAGCGCTGGTGGATGCCCCCTCACATAGGCTTCACATTGATACCTCATACGACTCCATAGGGCCAATAGTGGCCCACCTCGACTCCAAACCGTATATTTCCATACCCTTTGCCTACTGCGCATGCACAGAATGACGCTAGTTCCACGTTAAACTAGTACAGGCGGATGCCCCCTCACGTATCCTTCACAACGATACCTCACCAGACTCCATAGGACCATTAGGGGCCTAAATAGACCCCAAAACGTCTACTTCCATGCCCTTTTCCCACAATTCCCTGTCTGTGCATGCGCAGAATGTTGACAACGGCCGAGACACTAGTCCAGGTGGATGCTCCTTTACGAATGCTTCACATGGATACCTCATACGACTCCATAGGGCCACTAGTGGCCCACCCAGACCCCAAAACGTCTATTTCCATACCCTTTTCCCACAATTCTCTGTTTGCGCATTCGCAGAGTGTTGACAACGCCCGAGTCACTAGTCCAGGCGGATGCCCCCTCACATAGGCTTCACAGTGATGCCTCACACGACTCTATCGGCCCATTAGGGGCTCCCCTAGATCCCAAAACGTCTATTTCCATACCCTTAGTCTACCGCGCATGCGCAGAATGGCGATATTCCAACCCCATAGCCACCCTCATCGGATGCCCCCTCACATAGGCTTCATATTGATACCTCACTCAACTCCATCGGACCATTAGTGGCTCACCTAGATCCCAAAACGTCTATTTCCGTACACTTTTCCCACAATTCCCTGTTTGCGCATGCGCAGAATGTTGACAACGGCCGAGACATTAGTCCAGTCAGATGCCCCCTCACCTATGCTTCACATTGATAGCTCATACGACTCCATCGGCCCATTAGGGGCTCCCCTAGATCGCAAAACGTCTATTTCCATACCCTTGGTCTACCGCGCATGCCCAGAATGACGATATTCCAACCCCACACCCACCCCATCGAATGCCCCCTCACATAGGCTTCAGATTGATACCTCATACGAATCCATCGGACCATTAGTGACTGCCCTACACCCCAAAACGTCTATTTCCATACCCTTTGTCCACCGCGCATGCGCAGAATGACGCTATTTTAACCCCACACCCAGCCCATCAGATGCCCCTTCACGACTGCTTTACATTGATACCTCATACGACCCAATCGGATAATCCATACCCCATACAGGCATTTTCCCGTATAGCTTTAATATGCAAATGTTCGAATCAGGGAAGATAACCCGGCATTTGCCAAAAATCACAAAGTACATCAAGAGTTATCTCCCTTTTGCGGGGAGCTCTCTTGAGCTGGTGGCGCCCCCTGTCGGACGCTCCACGGAAATCAAGAGTTATCCCTCAAGTTTAAGTGCAAAGAGGGCAATACGACTGTTTTTAGCTTTTAACTACTACTCCCGTCAACATTTTTTTTACAAATGTGTTGTACCAAACAAAATCAGACGTAGTACATGATGCAAATCTTTGTTTCAGTCGTAAATGGTATAAAATTGTGATGCTGTTGCACGTTTTTGACAAAGTCGGCAACAGTTTTGAATTAAAACACTGACATTAAACATATAAATACCTATGTTTTCCTACCTAAAACAGTAGCGACTTGCAAATAAACGCCAACATAAAATTAATAAACCTGGACGTTTTTAACATAAACGGTAGCATCAAAAGAATAAACCCTGGTGTTTTCATACCAAATCGTAAGCAATCGTAAGCTGTTGACATGTGCAGTTTACCATGAAAGAGTAGCGTTTTGTTTTATAAACATGCGACATGTTTATTAAAAACGGATGACGTGTCTAATAAGTGTGTCTGGAAATAATCGCGTTGTGCTTTTTTGTTAATCACGGTGATGTTTTTAAATAAAAATACTAGTGCAAAACTTATCAACGCAAGTGTTTTCCAGCTGTGTTGATTCTCGAAAGAAATTATAAACACAGGCGTGGACACGGTTGGTGTTTGTCATATAAGTGTTTCCATTTTTAAAAAACGTAACTGTTTTACAGTAAAACGCCTTGACATGTTTATTAAGTCATCTTAGCTTGCTAAGCGCATTTCACGTTTCACTTAACACTACCCTTAGATTTTCGCTGTGATTCGGCATGTATTTCACACGGCGCCATCTATCTAGAGGGGGATAATCCAGTTCGAAAGTTGTTCCCAAAGCATGAGGTCAAATGTCGGCCCCATTTAAACGAGCCAATGAAATTATCTGTATTCAAATATTTCTCAGACATGCAGACATGTCAGTTTCACGAGGCGCAAGACTGGGGGAGTCTACGCGAGACCAAAACGAAGTTGTGCAAATTAGCTATTTTCTTTCTCACTCTAGTGGAGCACGCTTCTTTGGAAGAAAAATCATATTACAAACGGCCTAACATATTTGAAAACAAAATAAAATCGGCGGCAGACCACAAGAAAATGATATGCTTTTTATATAGATGGGGGCACTTCGAGGCCCACCATGGAATCATTTCAATCGATCGCTTTCTGGAGGTGTGTCTTCGTTGTATGAATGTGATTGCACCGATGTCGGATGTAACGGGACCAGTCGGATGTGACCATTTGGGAAACGCCCTATTACACTGAGATATCACCCGTTACCGCATGGCTACGAGCAGGAGTTTCTACGTATGATCGTGCCATGCGTTCGGATGATGTTATTCAGTGTGCCTGGCAAGTGTTTTTGAAGCGTCGAAATAAAAACGTCTGGTAATTACTGTGTACCTCGCTTCTTTATTTTGTATTTCAAATTAAATTGAGGTCATCGAGTCATACATTCATCGAGCTTCCGTCTTCCTACTTTTAATTTGGCGAGTTGGAGAGCTGGAATACGGGAGCGATGTCGAGTTTTCCATCTTTCTACTTCGATGTTACGAGATGGAAAGCTGGATTGTCAAGTGTTACAAGGGCCGGAGAGGATTGTTCACCGGTTTGCACGCCGGAATATAGTCAGTCGATTTCCAATCTCAGTAAACTCAGATATAATATCACGGAATACTATATCTGAATTCAGCCCTATATAAATTCCATGTGAATCTGAAACTAAATTTGTTAGCCAATCAGGTGGCTAGCTTGTTGAAATCACGCCCACAGTAATTACACATGGTAGCACGTGGACTAATATATGTAAACATTATCGAGAAACAGTATCCAAATATGGCATCATTTCCAGACAGTGGGCATGTAAACCGTCAGTTTACTCCCACCGCAAAGTCTGGCTTTGTTAGCGGGTAGAAAATATCAAAAGATTGTGCCAAGAAGATGCTAATCTCCGTGAAGTAAACGTCAATCATTGTCAGAGAGAAAAGTCAGAAATCGTCGTGAATGGCTTATTATGGGATCTCGCAGAATATAGGCGAACATTTCGCACGAAGTTGTCAGGGGTGGTTTACCTAGATTGGTCGATTTCCAATCTGATTAAAATTAAATCCTATCTGCTCCTCATTTTGATACTGTCGCTTATATAGCGACATGTACGATTGGGGAGCATTGATAGGATATTAATTTATTAAGATTGGGTCGATTTCATGCATCGATTGCCATAAGTGTACACTTGCAGAGTAGAGGCACCAGATAAAACGGAAGTACCAGTCCTAGAGATTAATTGGTTAGCTGTGTCATAAATCACGTGTGCGGTTGCCAAACCGGAAGTGAAAAAGGCAGGGTTGTTAAATGGTTACATGGCATTGTATAAGCCCCACATTGCGATCGTGAAATGGGGTAAAAATTGTAAACAACCAACTGAGTTTAGCATTTCCTTTCTTCAACTGACCTTCTTGATCTTGTCGTCATACCGGGAGTTGCGTAAGAAGGACTGCAGGTCCCCATGCGTCATGTATGGTAGGATGATCAACGGTATTTCCGTTTCCGGTTTGAGAGAAACTCCCATAATTCCCATGACGTTGGGATGGTGGAACTCTGACATGATGAGGGCTTCTTCGATAAATCCATTGATTTCCGTAAATCCACAATTATCTAAAATAGAGAAATGAATTGGCCCTTTGTACTTGACAAGACAAAAGTAAAATTAATGCAAGTTCTTGTCAATCTAAAGTTCAAAACTGCCGCTCCATTGAGATCCGAAGAATAATCAATCAAAGTTGTTCACTTCTACATATTTCATATCTTATACTCGCATCTCACAATATAAATGTATCTACTGTGATTACATACCTTTTAGCATTTTTATTGCGACTTCTCGATTATGTATTGGATTATCATCTGGTTTATGTCGGCCGTAGTATACTTTCCCGAAAGCACCTGCCAAGGAAAATTAAAACTCTTATCTTAGAATCCAGAAGAAGTTTTACTTTACGAGATAGAAATTTTGGGGTGTCATGAAGCAACGTGATTAAACCTGCGATGGTCGACAAATATTTCCTTCTTCAGTCGCGTACACACTCTCAAGCGATTGGAATCTTCCCCTCCCTAAGATACGAAATTATATTTATTGCCTATATTCTTAAGTACAACAATAATCTTCTTCAGCGCGACATTATTTTGATGCATAATGGATATGTTTGCTCATGTGAAATTTTGAGAGGAGTCAGAACTATTAATAACCTCTACTTCCTTTTGCTTCAGATTTATCATTCTTTGTTTACTCCAGTTTTGCATGCAGAAGAGCTTTCCACACAAAAATAGGCATCAACTACCTGAAATTCAGCATGAGATTGATCTTGTCCCGTTTAGAGTATGGCATTGCTGTGGTGGCAGCTTCAGGTAAGGAAGCATGTGGAGACTTTGAGAAGGTGCACAGACTAGCTCTTCTAAAAGCGACTGGATGTCTCAATTCCACATCCACAGAAACACTGGAAGTCCTGACTAATTGTACACCAGTCGACATTCACCTCAGGCTGAGACAAGCAGAAGAAATGACGAGAATTCTCGCACGTAGCGGCACTGACCCCATAGTGCAAGAACTGCAGTCGCACATTGACAGGGCCCAGAGGGAAAGATACCAATCTCTCTTCTCTGCTTTGCTTTGCAGGTTGAGGGAGTTTGGTGTGTCCCCAGAAGTGGTGGGGAAAAACTATCAGTATAGGGATAACGGGTTAGAGTTATCCAGGGAGTGCTCAGTCAGTGAGGAGTTCAGCAACAGCAAAGCAGACCAGGAGCACATTGTTAGGCAGAAATTAAAACTGTTGTAGAATGATGGGGTAGTCATTTTCACAGATGGGTCAGCACTAGGCAACCCAGGCCCAGCAGGGGCACCAGCCATTGTATTCCTCAAGGGTCTCAAATCTGCTCCCATATGTCTCAAGAAAGCCGTTGCCAAGGTGGGCAATAATTATGTTGGGGAGGTGGTAGGTATCCGACTAGGTCTAGAATATGTAGCAGGCACTACCGTGGAGGCAGATGTTAACATCTTCACAGACTGCCAGTCTGCTATTGTGTCTAGCTCATCTTCAGACATTCCAGGCAACAGAGCAGAGGATATTAGTGCTATTAGAGCATCAGCTAGAACCATTTTGAGTCCGATGCCACTGGTGCCCAGGTCACCGTGGTATAAGAGGCAACGAGATTGCTAATGGGTATGCTAAAACTGCAGCAGTGGAGGCTCAGTCTATGCAATCAGAATTCGCAAATGATAAATCCTCAGTGTTTCGACACATGAGGAAGAAGGCGGTAGTTAAATGGCAACGACGGTTGGAAAACTCCACAAAGGTAAGCTGGGTACAGGCTGTGATCAAGAAGGCCAACACCAGAAAGTTTTCCAGAAACACAGAGGAAGAGAACAAAGCTGCCTGAGCCAGATCCTCAGTGGTCATACCAAACTGAAACATCACCAGGTGAAGCTGAACACCAACTTAACGTCAGTAGACTGCAGTGTCTGCAATGTGCCTGAGACAGTACATCATTATATCTTCCAGCGATCGAGATTTGAGGAAGAACGCGATTCTCTGATGGACAAAGTGAATCAGACCCTGTGTCTTTCCAACAGAGAGAAAGGATCTATTGTGGGGGAGATCAACCTACAGGTGCTAAGTGGGCACAGTGAGGTCCTCTCCAGGGAGCACAATTCTAAGATAGTGGGAGCATTCTGTGACTACCTGGGAAAGACCTACCCTCCCTAGAACATGTATTTAAATTAGTCGCATCAGCTGTGCCACCCGCATAAGGATTGTAAATAACATTACCATGTTTCTCCAGTTTATAATGTACATAGATTTCTATCCTCCAAAAGGTTTCTCAAATTTGGCGATACATATCGCATGCTGATAGCAAAATACGAACGTAGCGTGAAAGATCTATGGCGCTACGTTTCGTAACTTGTGTCTAATTCCGCTTAACCCGGGGCTAGGGGCCGTATGAACCCATGTACTTCAAGATCCTCATGGTACTCATATGAACAGTCACAATCAAAGCGTGACTGAGATACATCATTCTTTAGCTGACGACTTTACAACGAATATTATGGATTAAGAATACTGATCAGCGATACGGATTTGATATTTTTGGAACATCATGATGTCTTGCCGGCATCATTGAAAACTGTTGACCGCTTCTCTCTTGCAGGAAACAAGCCTATGTTTATGTATACTATGATTGTCTTTTTGAATTTGGTGCTAATACTGTTATATGGAATATGGAATAGGTCTTTGGATTATGGACGCGGATATTCTCTAATGGACGACGGCTGAATTATGAATGACGGACTAGACGCTTGTAATTACCACTGTATATTGTATGTCTGTTTTCTTTTCTTTTTTTGTATTTTTGGGGGTTTTTTTTGTTTTTTTTGGGGGGTTGCATCACTTTGCATCAATGAGTCTGACAACACGTATTGATCGATCGAACACCGCCCGCCGTCGACTTTCTCAAGCATAAGAGAACAAACAGCATTTTGGGAATATAGCACCATGTGATTTTTTCTTGTAGCATCAGTGAAAAATACCCATCGAGTTAAGAGTGGATTTACAGATCAACAACAACAACAACAACAACAACATGAGATAGGACACTTTAAATCTCCATCTTGCCTTTTCGGTCAGACAAAAATGAATGGAAATATATCTACATCAAATTTTAAGAACGAAATGAGCCGAATTTTTCACACAAAGTAGTTCTTAGAGGATTGCATCCTTTTGGGCGTTATGTTTGAATGAAGTTAATCTACTTGCACAGCTGCACGTCTGTAGAGTTTGCAATGCTGCCGAGATACTCGATCTATCCTAGTGTGGCAATATGGTACATGAAATTGAGTTAATTCTGCACTTTGACGTAAAAGCATGAAACTTGGCACATTTATAGTATTCGCTCGGCTGATTAAAATTTGCTATAGGCCCACTTGAAATTATTCCAACATGGCCGCCAAATTCAAGATTGCTGCCATTGTAATGTAGAAATCAGGAGGTCATTTGGAACCCCTAAATAGTTTTATTAATCCAACGGCTACGGAAACTCTCTAGGACATATCTTGGACTCAAGCGCTAGTGGAAAATCTTAACAGTTCCAAGATGGCTGCCTTAATGACATCACAGTGACGTCATATTTCAAAAATGCTTTTTGGGGTCGATTCTTTACAGATTTTTAAATCTTTTATTTATTTAAGTTACTTTCTCTGGAAAACTACGTAATAAATTAGGAAAAAATTACTTGATTTGCATTAAAATAATTGTGTGCACTTTCATGTGTAAAAAGGCAAATATTTTAAGAAAAACGACAAAAACAACAATTTATTCACATCCTTATGACCTCCATCTTGAATTTACTCATGATTTTCTGCTTGTTGAAGGGGTATTGTCGTCAAGTTCATCTGTCCGTTGCCGCCATATATGCAGACCCGAGTTAGGTGCACGGATCACAGTTTCAAAAATATTTATCCACCTTAGGCATAGGTCAGACGCATATCGAAAATGTGTCGCTTTGGCCCAAATTTCACGGAGTTTTGCCCATTTTCGGATCTGGTTTCGTAATTTTAATAGGCATATGATCTATAACTAGATGAATCAGTTTCCAAAATTTTGTCACTCCATATACCTAAGTCGGTTCTGCAGATACTGCGCTAATAAACTGACGGACGTACATTACGACGGCAAGACATTTTGGCCATAATTTCCTGAAGGTAAAAAAATGACAACTGAAACTTTACAGCCTATAATATTGGGGTCATTTTGACCCTATTTGCATACCCCTCCAAACAGAAGACCTTGGGTAGATTCAAAATGGAGGTTATTCCTACGAAGTAGGCTACAGATCGCAAATTGTCCGGTAATGAGTGAGGCAGTCAGTCAGTCCATCCGAATCCTTTCGTCGGCAAAATAAGGAGAACCGTTGACATTAGAACCTTGATTTTTGGCATGAACGTGCATTAGGGCATTGTTACCAGCAAGTTCTGAGCTGACCGAATTCTGATGAAAATATGATTTATAATTATTTTTTTTATTATTTATTGATGGCTCAGCTAGTGCACTGTCATGCCCATCGGGAACCCTTGGCTGTATGTTTCACTGTATATATAACACAGTACAAAATCTGGTGGGATATGCCATCCGTAATTGTTTTTTCCTACGAAGTAGGCTACAGATCGCAAATTGTCCGGTAATGAGTGAGTCAGTGAGTCAGTCAGTCAGTCCATCCGAATCCTTTCGTCGGCAAAATAAGGAGAACCGTTGGCATTAGAACCTCGATTTTTGGCATGAACGTGCATTAGGGCATTGTTACCAGCAAGTTCTGAGCTGACCGAATTCTGACGAAAATTTGATTTATAATTATTATTTTTTTTTTTTATTGATGGCTCAGCGAGTGCACTGTCATGCCCATCGGGAACCCTTGGCTGTATGTTTCACTGTATATATAACACAGTACAAAATCTGGTGGGATATGCCATCCGTAATTGTTTTGATGAAATAGGAAATGCTAATTTTCCATCATTTGTTAGTGCATTTATCTACACTGCTATTACCAACTTGCCATTCTCAATACACACAATTCAGTATATTGTTATAGATATATGTAAACTGTGGCCTTTAACGTGTATCCTATTTCACATCCAAACATTTCATCACAGACCACATCAGGCTTCAAATTCAAGGTGAAATATCCTACATCAACCAATTAAATCAGCCTGGTGCAATAACCCAGCAGAAGAAAGAAAGATGTGGTATCATCCTTCAGATTAGTCTGTGTGGGCAACAATGATAAAAGTTTACTGAAGGTGAAACAAAGCCATCCTGCAAGCCACCCAAGGAATTTATCAGCTTGTGTTGGGACATTTTGTTGGTATCATGTAAGCTGTTTAGTAGTTTACTCATTCAAATCTCCATACCATATTTTCTGTTATTCAACAGACAAATTTCTTTACTGGTTTTAATTCTTTAAGCTTTACTTGGTTTCAACTGCTACAGATATTAATACAGTACTGATACTGAAGTGGGTCTCAAAACTAACAGCTGGTGAACTAGTGTGAATTTAATTATTCCATGTTGAGTGAAATTTGTTCACATGAATGGAGGAATGTCTGGACTGTCAGGTGAAAGTGTGTTATACATGTGCATATCTTAAGCATGTCAGGTTTGAGGAACAAGCATGGCTGCAATTAAGATATAATGAAAGAAATTTCGTGACAATTATTGAATCTAAGTAGGCCCCTACATAACAAAATTAGCTTGATAAAAAAAGGCGTTCCTGGCGCGAATTTTTTTCTTTTGAGAGAGAATGGCATTTTCTGAATTACATGCACCTGTACAAAGATAGGTTGGTCAAGGAGGCTGTGTTTTTGCTGTTGCGTGCATCAAGTGTATCGAAACATGATATATGCACCCAGAGCCCTGATCTATAGCTGTATAAAACTCAACATCTGGCATTGACGGCATGTTTAAAGGGTCTTAATTTATTTTCTTTGGGTAGAATTTAACTAGATAAAGTAACTTTGATCATGATGTGAAAAATTGAGCACATACTTTGAGGTTTTTTTTGTACCTCTTGAATATTGACTATATATCACACTGGGATATCATTTAAACAAAAAATTAGATGTGTAAACAAAATATGTCTAAATTTTTCTTGTCATATTAAATCTTGATTCCTTGACTAGGGGATACAGAATCACTGCCACGGAGTGTGTTGGTGTGTCACAGCAATGTGATTCCGATTCACACAACGAAGCTGAGGTGGTTTAATGTTTATCAATGGAGAAAATCACAGATCAACCGTCATAGAATATAATGTGAAGCAAGAAAACCGGAATAGTACATTCATCAGATTGCCGATACCCAAAATGTGTTGTCTCAAATATCTATATAACAACGTGATGTAGAGACGCTATTTGTTCGTCTTGTACCGGTTATGCTCAGGAGAATGGCATAGAATCATTAATATCTTGTGCAGAGAAGGTGTTGGTCTTGAGTTGAATTACCGTAAACTACATAAATGCTACCTTTTTACTATAGTACTATATATAAAAATTTGCTGTATTGCTGGGAAAATAATGCGATTCAAAAGGCACTGAAAACCATTAAAGAGATGTAAATGTATTTTCACACGTAAAGCTTGAAATCTACTGAACTTTTTATTATTCAATCTGTTTCTTTTAGTTAAAAAATTGTAAAATTAAATAGGCGATCGTTATTTATTTTTGGAATGAAGGCGCATTAGGAGACTGTTACCAACAAGATCTGAGCTGACCTACTTTTGATGAAAATTTCTGGTGATTTTTGATGAAAATCACGGGCGATTCTGACTCGGGCAGTGCCCATCTTAATATAGGCAGGATTTCAAATGGGGGTGAGGATTTCCAAGAGTTCAGTTCGCGTTCGAGTCCTAATGCCTACTCTACTTCGTAGGTCCTGTGAGTCACACTGCTCATGTTATTTTAATTCATATCAAATAATTATTTCCTAATTTATTATGTAGTTTTCCCGAAGAAAATAAATAAAAAATTTCAAAAATCTGACTGAAAAATCGACCTCAAAAAAACATTTTTATAACATGTCGTCATTGTGATGTCGTTAAGGCAGCCACATTGGAACTTATTACATTTTCCTATAACGCTTGAGTCCAAGATATGTCATAGAAAGTTTCAGCTCCGTAGCCTTATCTATAAGAAGAAAATTTAGGGGTCCCAAATGACCTCCTGATTTCAACATTACAATGGCGTCCTTCTTGAATTTGACGGCCACATTGGAATCATTTTAAGTGGGCCTATATCCAATTTTAACCAACCGATCGAGTACTATTAATGTGCCAAGTTTCATGCTTTTACCTCAAAGTGCAGAATCTTTTCACCATATTGCCCCACTATCATGCTTATATCGCTCTCAAGGATTGGTAGTAACTGCTTTAGTTTCTAGCATTTATACATTGAGTGAAAATGTTCATAACAATAATCATGACAGATAATTGGGTTATCTCAGTGAAAAGTATATCTAAAACGAAAAATGTATCAAAACTGATGTTCATTCAATGCACAAATGAATGGAAAAAGCGAGAATAGTTGTGATGTTAATTCACAGAATAGTTGGAATCCTTGAAATCCACCATCCACAATGGTCCGTTTTCCGGAGATCATTTTACTTCTACTTTCACGCATTATAGGGCGAGTTTTATCTCATGAAGAACGTTCTTTTATTTACCTTTTCCAATTTCGTCCAGCATTTCAAGTTTGTCGGGGTGGATCAACAATGAATAAACGGCCACTTGTGTTTCCGGTGACAGCATCAACCTCAAGACTTTGCCAATTTCTAGTTGTTTGGGAACTAATAAGTAGGAACGAACAATAGCATTTAACGGAACATTTGACAATGTGGGCGTCCCTCTGAAAAGCCTAATTTTAAAGCAGAAGTAAATGGGAAAAACTTCGAAAAAGGTTAGTTCAGCTCTGATTTTAACACATAATTTGAGCGGATGTACTATCTTTTACTTCGCCAAGTTGTAAAAATTTATCTCAAGTATGAGAGAAGATTTTTAGGAAAACCCTGCTACGCTCCATTGAGGCCTAAGTTAAAAATCCCCCAGTTGCGCGGGTGGCCATCACGGCACTGTAATTGTGATAGAACAGCTGATCCTTTGTTTAGAGCCGCTGTTACTTCCGTTGTGTCTAAGAGAATGCAATTACTTTATCCTATTCAGCAAGTGTTGAGACTTTCTGAAAAACAATTGTCGTGGAGGTGACAGCGATGTCCCACACTAGCTCTCTGGAAGACGCTGTCGCTGAAAAGGATCCCCGGACGGGTATTGACGGCCCTTCCTAGATGTCCCATCATAGTTGTTGTGCGTGGCACGTGGCAAGATTTGAATTTTTTATTTGGTGCGAACATGTAAGTCGCAACGTATACTTCTGAATAATGCACGAAATAAAGACTGTGTGCATGCGGGTTTTCAACCAGAGGCATCGTGCCTCTGAAGGAGCGAGAATGTGAACTACATATATTGTACATGTCTTATTTCCTATCAATTAGAATGTCGAATGGCAAACTGATTGGTTCTATTTCTAGATGTTCTAGATCGGTGTTGTTTTGTCCTGCATACTACATTTTGTAATCAAGAATAATATAGTGTATATTAAACCAGAACGCCAGTATCCATATGAAAAGAAAACAGTATTCTCCAAGGGCACTGGACTGGGGTTTCAATATTCGCCTGACCCATCAGCTCATCTACAAAGGAATTATGTGCCCTAAGCCTGTGTATGAAGAATTGGAAGCCAGTCGAAAGAGCCTCGTGCCTGAACTGTATCATTATTTTAGTTTTATATGCTGTCGGGTAAATATACAGGAATATATAACTAGAAAAATCCTGTTTCTGCTCAATAATTTGTATCAGTTTCAGAATAGTCGGTTTGTACTAGGATCCTAAATCCTATGTTTGTATAAATTATTCATCTCGGTCCTCCAATCTACGTCACTGCATCTTACCGTGGCCTTCCCTTTCCACTGTGGGAGATTCGATAGTGTAGGGACGATCTACAGCCGCTAGATGGCGCTTAAAGTCTCGTTTCTTCCATCTCTTGATATAACATCCGATTATGATGATGATGACCAGGACAACTCCGGACACAATCGGACCTACGATAATCTCTGCGACGAAAATAGAATATGACATTGGCAGTGGTACCAGTGCAAGGTGCAGAAAATGACATCATTACTGGGAATTATATAATCACCGGAAGTGAAGCAATCAACGGGAGTGACATCATCACCGGAAATGACTTTGAAGGAATGTTATGAAACTGGTTAGATGATCTGGTTAGGGTGCTGGAAGCGAGAATTTCAACCAATCAAAATCAAGTGCCGATATTCAACCCACTGTTCGTTCGCACGACTTTGTTTTTTATAGAAGACGATGCTAATATGAGGAACAGCACAAAAATCTCGAAAACAAAAATTACAGACAAGGCACCAGTTCCGAACCATCAAATTGAAATTTTCATCTGTTTCACCAGAAAATGGCTTGACTGACAACATCATTATCAGGGTCGCAGTACAACTGTATATAAAATTTATTAACAAAGCAACTTAGCTGGAGATGAACTGAACTTTAGGAATATAAGATTACAATTCTTAATGAAAGGTGTCAGTACCGACTCACTGTCACCAGTTCCGATCCAGCCTCATTTTGACCTTTTACTCAGATATATACAAATGTCATCGTCAAAATTATAACTTTTCCCCCAAAATAGGGTCCTAGCTGGATATTTCGTTTTGCATGTCTTCATCTCATAAGTTAACTTTTGGCATTAAAGAATGCGAGTTGAAGGGTGAGCTGATCATACTGGCAAGATAGATTGAACACTGAAATATCTCCGATGGGTTATAAGCTTATGCTATCTCGAAACAAGCGTTCTGAGAACCCCAACATCTCGCCTTGTGGGGTCATCCGCCGAAGGTGCAGCAGTATTGAAAGCATACATGTAGAGCAAACAATAAGGTCTGGAATAGGTGGTGTGGTACAGACAATAATGTCTGGAATAGATTATCTGGAACAGACAATAACATCAGTCCCATGTGGGATTACTGGCATATAAGTTAATCCCATGTAAGATAGATAGGACAGTGCCGTCGGATTACTGGTGCATAGGGCAGTCCAATGTGAGATTACTGGTGCATAGGGCAGTCTAGTGTGAGATTACTGCTGGATAGGTCAGTCCCATGTGAGATTACTGCTGGATAGGCCGATCCTGCGTAGGATTACTGCTGGCTGGACCAGTCCCGTGTGTTACTACTGATGGATAGACCAGTCCCCTGTTGGATTACTGCTGGATAGTCCAGTCCCAAGTGGGATTACTGCTGGATAGGCCAGTCCTGTCTGGGATTACTGCTGGATAGATGAGTCTCGTATTGGATTAATGCTTGATAGGGCAGTCCAGTGTGGGACTACTGCTGCATAGGCAGTCCAGTGTGGGGTTACTGCTGCATACAGCAATCCTGTGCGGGATTACGGCTGGGGAGGCCAGTCCCATGTGGGATTACTGCTGGATAGGCTAAACCTCTGTGGGATTACAGTGGGATAGGTCAGTTCCATGTAGGATTATGGCTGGATAGGTCAGTGCCATGTGGGATTAGTACTGCCCGTTGCAGTCCAGTGTCATATTAATTCTGGATAGGCCAGTCTCGTGTGGGATTACTGTTGCATAGGCCAGTCCCGTATGGAATTACTGCTGGATAGGCAAGTCCCATGTGGGATTACTGCTGGATAGGCCAGTCCAGTTTGGGATTACTGATGGACAGGTCAGTCCCGTGTGGCATTACTGCTAGATACATGTAGGCCAGTGCCATTTGGGATTACTGCTGGATAGGTCAGTCCTGTGTGAGATTACTGCTGGATAGGCCATTCCCAAATAGGATTACTGCTGTATAGACCAGTCCCGTCTTGGATTACTGCTGGATAGGTCAGTCTCGTATGGCATTACTGCTGGATAGGCCAGTGCCATCTGAGAATAAGGCTGGATAGGTCAGTCCCGTGTGAGATTACTACGGGAGAGCTGTGACCTAGAAAACATGAAAAATGTGCACCAAGTTTTATAATCAGGTTCAACAAACATTCCATGTACAGATCTACATGTAAATTTTTGGCCACCAAAAACCTTATCAATAGAAATGTACAAAGTCTAAACTGCAATAATTAGGACCAAAATTCATATCTAATGTCATATTTTTTAAATAGCACATGCACATCTTCGAATCACATTGAACTTGGGTAGCAAGTGTCAAACTCATCCAATGAAAGCTGACAGCTTCAGAAAACTTTCCATGTACAGGAGTACATGTTTTTATTGGCAGATTACTTAGACAAAACCCTCAAAATTTGAACAAAAATTAATATTTCATCTCCAAAATAGCACAGGTACATCTTCTAATCATAAGAAACATGTGTACCAAGTTTCATAATCATTCAATGACAGCTGACAACTGCAGCAAACTGTGGTGTACAGATGTACATGTGCACTTCAGCTAAACGCAAAACTATCATTTGCCATAATTTGGAGAAAAATTAATATTTCATCTCAAAAAGAGCACAGGTACATTATCTAATCATAAGAAACATGTGTTTTGTAATCATCCAATGAGAGCTGACAACTGCAGCAAACTTACCATGTACATGTATATGTATACATATAGAGGCCTACATGTACAATTCACCTAAACAAAAAACTCATCATTTGCCATAATTTGGAGAAAAATTAATATTTCATCTCAAAAATAGCACACGTACATCCTCCAATCATAAGAAACATGTCGCAAACTTACCATGTACATGTACATAGAGGCCTACATGTACAATTTACCTAAGCAGAAAACTCATCATTTGCCACAATTTGGAGAAAAATTAATATTTCTTCTCAAAAATAGCACAGGTACATCCTCTAATCATAAGAAACATGTGTACCAAGTTTCCCAATCATCCAGTGACAGCTGACAACTGCAACAAACTTTCTAAGTACAGATGTACATGTGCACTTCAGCTAAACGCAAAACTCTATCATAGGGATTTTAACATTGGAGCACCCCAGGAGTAGTACCCCCAGGTGGCATACCCACCCCCCATATTTTTTTTATTTCTTTAATATTTTTCCTAATTTTTCTAAATTGTTTTTGAATTTGCTAAACCAAAAACCTTATCATTTCCAGGCAGGGGACACCGACACCGACAACCGACAACCGACGACGACATCCTCTTTCCCCCGTCACAATATCTCCACTTTACTTCGTAAGGCGAGATAAAAACGTTAAATTATTGTATTTGGTTTACCTGTGAATAACAAATTAAAGAAAGGCAATGCTAATCAGCGCTCGAGTTACGAATATACATGGTGAACGCTGCGTTCGCAAGAACTTTACAGACCATAGTATGACCCAGCTTGGTCATCTATGGATGATGGTGCTTCGGAACTGGCTCAGTCCGTTAATGTCAACAATGGGGGTGGGGGGGGGGGGTAGCTTTTAGAGTGACACTGGGGTCAATAAATTTATGACAGATATGCAGTACCAACTAATTTTATGTAAGAAACAAAAAATCTAAACTTTTATCGGAAGCGCTAGCAAATGACATGTATTCGTGTGTACGGATTGAGTCTACAAATTAAGCTATCTCCTAACAAAACCGATGAATGCATAACATAATTGAGCCATGATTGGAAGGTTGATCAACTTGTTCGAATACATCAAATGATTTAAGAATTCGCGTGCTCTTGGTTGTGACAAGAAGATGTGTTTGGAAGTGAGTCGGAACTGACACTGGGTGGGAACTGGTGACGTGACTGTACTTACTTAGATTCAGGTTTTCGTTGCCTTCCATGGATTCTGCTGTAGTCAAACCTGGAACAGAAAGCGAAATTAGATTTAAGTGTGCGATGGGTAAAAAGAAATTGGGAATCTCGTTTCCTGCGAAATATCAAAAGCAAAGAATGTCAAACAATCTGGATGTCTTCAGAGGGACTTGCCTCTTATACGACAAGCTCTTGAGGTGCTGAGGCCTATTCTTACCATGACCTGCAGTGTGCACAACGAGAACCCATATCAATCCCCGGGAGCCCACGGGGCGGAACAGGAAAAAGAAAGGTTCATCTACACTACCAATGTTACAATGCATCGAGTCTAACTTTGTTAACTCTCAGATAGCACTCATAAGAACAAACATTCTGGAACGTATCAAAGGCATATTTCGAATCTTTCAATGGTGATCGCTCTCGGAAGAGAAGAAAATAAACCTGAAAGCGGTATAAAAAATACAAAACATATTCATGAATCAACCCACAAAGGAAAATCGAATTGATTACTTACTATTATTGAGAAATCCTTTGCTTCCGTTGGTTATAGTTGTACGCAAATCTAACAAGAAACCAAAAGAATGTACAATGAACTTCAGCATCGCGACATATACAGAGAGACATCTTCTTCCGTCTTGCAGGAAAACATCTTGTGTTTTTTATTGTTATTATTTCATTCACATTTGGAGTTGGTGCTAACTGTCATGCAAAATATGTATTTTGATTATTGACGCGGAAATTCTTTTATGGACTACAGGTGAGTAGTGAATGTCGGATCTGAAGCACAGAAGGGACATAATTTCACCTTACTCTGGTGCTAATGGACCGTGTGGGCAGGTCATTCCAGAAAACGAAATTGTGGGCTGAGATGAAAAAAAGAATGTGGCTACAAAGTGGCTACAATGAAATTGTGGCTGACACAAAAAAAAGAAAATGCAGGAAATCCCAGAATTTCACCTGTACCTTGAGATGACAGTGGGATATATTCTATGGTATTGTTTTATAAGGTTCCTGGAAGCAAAATTGCCACTCAACCTCTTCTCCCATCCAAAGCACTGCCTTATATGTAGGATATTTGCTTCATAGACGACCAGGGAACAGGAAGAATAAATATTCAAATGTACTTCTAACGTTAAAATACATTGCGTTCGTCTTTGCCTACTCTCAGATAGCAATCACTAGTATAATTGAATTTCTTCAAAAATACAGATATTCTTGGTCCACAGCTAAGGTTATCGCTCCTTGGTAAAGGGGATATGAACCCTGGAAACTAAACACAAAACATATCCATGCAGCTAACCACAACGAGAACACTACTTGACAACTTACTAATATTCAGGAATTCATTGTCTCCGTTAGTTACATCAGCAGGGATACCTGGCAAGGAAAAGCAAACGATTAAAATGTAAGACTACTATAAATGTCACACCGTGAAACGTCTTGTACCTACATTCCTGGATATAGCAGAACTGTTTATATTAAAGTGTCGTCAAAATCGTTGATATTTTGAAAACCGACTGTGAGAGAATGCATTGCACGGTTTCTCCATTTGTTTTCTTTCTTTTTTTACTTTGTGCCGTCATAAACAAAACTATACTAGGCCTATACACAATGACTACATGCACATAGAAATAATGTACAGTCCGCATAGTTCAAATAAGGAACGGAAGAGGACTGGAGACAAACAAAACAACACATTCACTTACTAATATCAGTGTTCTGCACTGCATTGC